>LRSR01004324.1:0-103141 GCA_001579985.1 Hypsibius dujardini
ATGTAACATTTAGCAGTATGGCGCCTTACAACAAAAACCTAAAACGACATGTGGATATTTTTTTTATAGTGTTTTCCAAAGTACAGTTCTATATAAGTCAAGAAGTTATAGCGATCCTGTCATACTAAAATAATTTGAACGTAATTCATAATTCCGAATTATCACTTAAATATTACGCTCTTATAATAGGATTGCTTCTTTATTCCAATTAATAGATTCTCAATGACATCTACGACAAAAACGACCGACATTTGCAAGAAGCTCTAAAACGAGCATTACGCACCAGCATAAACTCGGAACGATCCGGAGCAGTTCTTTCTACACGCCCATCCACTTCCTCCGAATCAACCATCTTGTTTGAAGATTTGCTGACTATCTGGAGTAGCCTCAAAGCAAGTGGTTCTTGGGGACTTGTATGCCCAGACAGAAACAACTCCCACGCCGGCCCAATGTCTGTCAACGAAGAACGATCTCGATTGAAGTCCTTGTTGATGGACGCCCGTCAAGTCAGCATGTGGGACGGGGAGAAATTCGTCGTTAAACCGATTCAACTGACAAAAATCAGTCTGGCGGCCTTTCGTGGAGCCACCACCTCGACGACGGTCATTGTGAATATCCAGATGAAGGTGGCAAGAACCACGTCGGAGCTGAGGACTCGAATTAACGTACCGGAAAAGTCTGCAACCGAAGGGGAGATGCCTGGACAGGCGGAATATGGCAAACAGACCAGTCACTTTGAAGCCATTGCACGGAATGAAATTTCGAGGATCTCGGAGACGTTGCGCGACATTAAGGCAAACCTATCTGGATCTGAAGCTTTGGTTCAGCAAAATTTTGCGGTTTTATCAGCTGCCAATTCGAGGAACGATGGACAGTTGGCGAACTTTTCAGTCACCATTCAAGGTTTGACGAACAATTTTTTGCAAACTGAGACAGAAGGAGACGAACTGGGATTTGAGACCCAAATTATCTTGAACAAGATGTTATTTAAAATTAATAAACTGAATCGGTGGACTTCAGAAAACAAGTTCTTCAGCATTTCTTCATCATTAATTATCTTATCATTTACGCCAACCGATCCCAAGTAATTTCCTGGTTAAGCTGTTTTGCCAAAATAGATTCAAGCAAAGTTTATTCAAACCAAAAAGTTTTGTTTGCGCAGAGACAATTTTCCTTGTGCACATTGCTCTGAAATTTTGTTAACTCTAAATAAATCGATGGCTACCAAAATCAATTTGTCAAGGTCGATGAAAAAAATGCTGAGACCTAAGCTGCGATTCACTAGTCGCGTTCATGAAGAACTGAGTAATGATAATTTTGCTGCAAAAATAATAATTTGATCAACTGCTGCGGCGAATGCACGCACTCCGGTGTATTCTCGGAATGTCGGGGCTTCAAAAAGCATCGGGAGCAAACGAGGGTGTTTCCAAATTTACTTAATTTAGCGCAACAATCAGTATGTGATGAAAAAATAAAATTCCACAACGTGTCCGCCAGTTTTTCTTTGGGGAACCAAAAGATGGCGACCTTTTCAGACAGTTTGGCCGGTCTCACACGAAACCTCACTCAATCGGATTCCTTGACGCGACAAAGACTGACAGACATGTCAGACACAGTCTCTCGATCAGAGACATCCTGGAAAGGAAAGATGGCCACAGTGTCGGACACTCTATTGGGTCTGACGGGAAGTGTCACAGGAGCCACTGATCGGTTGACCTTACTGGAATCTTCAGCAAGAAGGAAGTTTACCAATATTTCGGACGAGAAAGCGTTGATGGATACTTTTAAAGTGGTAACGCCAGAGGAAAGGGATGCGAATGTTAGGAGAAACCGTGGAGAATTTCTAGTGTTCGCGCAGGGACCGTCGCTCTGGAAATTGCCCGGGGAAGATGTGGGCGAGACGAGAGAACTTTCAAACTATTCCGGAGAAGGAAATCGCGCAATTGCAGTGGATTGCGTTAACCATCATCTCTATTGGACAAATTACCAAACGGGAATTAGACGTTCTCGGTATGATGGCTCAGACAATCATCTGGTCGTTACTAAAGGTAAAATAATTCATGACAAATTGCGTCGTCTGGTGGCATTTTCTGAAGAGCGATGCTGATTATGGCCTCAATTTTTATTTCTAGCTGAAATATATCTGGGATTGGCCGTGGATTTTGTGTCCAGAAATATGTTTTGGGTTCAAGGCAGCGCTATTCTTGTAGCGAAGATGAGTCACCTGGAGGCTGGACACAAAACTATCATTTCACATGTGGGAATCAACTCAGGTTCAGCGCTTGCCGTGCATCCTTCCCGCGGGTAAGTTAATGAAGCGTTTGACCTTCAACTAAGCAACCATTTTTTAAGTTATGCGATAATAAATGCAGTAAAACTTTTTATTAGTTTTCTGAAAGTTTACCAAAATATCTTGCTCATGGTAATAGCAGTTGTCATGCAATGATTGCATTTGCAGTCAAGAATTGCAATTTATATTGCGTCAATAGGTACAGTATTCTCCCGACGCAAGAAACAGTTAAGCCCCGCCCCCCCCCTCGAGTCACACACCAGTCCAAATATATGGTGCATGCCAGGGCGATGTTCACACCCTAAGGTATAAAACTATCCCTTGAAGTCGGGAGAATACAACGGCTAATCGAGTCCTCGAAAGTTTATGCGTCTGTGGATAATTGTCAGACATATTCAACCTGCAGTTCAATCTACTGGTCACAATCTTCATCAACAATCGAGACTGCCTCCATGAATGGAAGTAATCGTCAAGTCTGGGTCACTGGAGTCTACGCCAGGTCTCTGGCTTTGGATTACGAAGCAAACGACCTTTACTGGGCAGATTACAGTAAGCTGACGTGGTTGTCAAAAAACGAACTCATTTACAGCCGAAGGTCCGCTGGTGTTTGTCCTGCATTTTACTGTCTCTTTGGACACGTGTATGTCCGGATCCGTCAATGTAACTGACAACAACCGACTGATAAAATGTCCGGCCGTCATAGTTGACGAGGACACTTCCAAATTCTTCGTTAGAGTAAAAGCGACATATACTCCGCCACAATGTGAACTAATCAAATGTGCCGAAGCAAAATGTCTGCTAATTATTGTTCCGATCATTTTCTGCAGATACTGGAAATATATCGAATGCATTTCGTTGAATGGAGGAGGCAAACGAATTGTTTCCGCTCAAGGAAGCGCGGGGCAATACTCTGAAGGCATCTCATTGTCGGAAGGACGCGTTTACTGGACGTCGGACTATCAAACGTAACTCAATATTGCTAGCGAATCCTGGAATTGTCTTTCCCTAATCCGCGTTTTGTTGCAGTGACATCGTCAATAGTATCACCAAAAGTGGAGTGACAATGAAGCAACATTCCCTTCCAGCCGGACGAAGTGGATACTTATACGGAATTATTTTTGTGCCAGAACAGTGCCCCAAATGTACGTTCAATTAAAATCATTCAATTTATACTTCGATTCACAGCCTAGTTACATTTTCGTTTTAGTGAGCAATGCATGCGCTGTTTCCAACGGAGGATGTTCTTTCATCTGTCTGCCTCTCCCGGAAAATAAGAAGAAATGTGTCTGTCCTGACGGCAATTCATCCTGCACTTCATAACATCTTTCGTAGTTTTTTCCCGATTTTTCGGAAAAACTTCCGTCGCAGACTTCTTTGTGTTTGTTTGATCGTTTTGTCGGTCCTAAATTTTAATCAGAATCGACATTTATAACAGATTTAATTTAATTGAGAAATGAATAAGTGGGTCAATTTCGACTAAAATAGTCCTTGAAAAACAAAAATAAAATTTCTTGGCAATTAACTTTGGCGATTTGAGAAAGTGATTTCGTTCCGTAATTTTAGTCTTTATCATCCGTGGTTCAAAATCGTCTTCGCGGAAGTGATTCCACTCGTGTCAAGCCAGATACGATTACGAAAAGAACAGCATCTATAAATGAAATTGCGATTGATTAAGACAAAGCGACAACTGCCGCTAAAGGTTGTTTGCTGCTTTCTTATTCCAAACAGAAGAGTAGGCGCATAAACATGACTTCCCCTCACGCTACACAGAGCAAAACTTTACAAGAGCAGAGAAGCAGAGAGAACATCGTCGCTTGATTGGTGGCTCAGTGGTATTTGGCTTGGCTATGCAGACGAATAGTTTTGTAGTTGATGCAGTAAAAGATGGCAGACAATCCGACCGCAAACTGCACGTACGGAGCGGCGGTTCCGTAACGCACCGCCACGTATTTGTGGAACCAACGCCAGTACCCTGCAAAGAAAATAAATTGATACGATCAGAGATAACACCGGCGAGGAGACCATTTTTTTTTGCACTTCGAATCGTTCCAATTGTCAAATTAAATTAAATTTTAAAATGTAATTTCAGACTTCAAAGTAAACTAAACTTTTTCAATTACTTAAATTAAATTAAATAATCTTTTTCGTCCCTAGCTTTACATTGCAAAAATGTAAGTAAATTTAAAGATATATAAATACTTTTAAAATTTAAATTAAACAAACATTTTAAATTAGTTGAATTCGATTAAATTAAATCAGCTTTTTCGTTGCACTCATTTTGCACAAATTAAATTAAATAATCTACAAAAATTGAAAACGTAGAAAAGTGGCATTGTAAAAAGAAATGTTACAAAGTTACTAAATTCAACACACGAAAAAAGAGTATTAAAAATGTGTAACTAAACGTCAGAGTTATTTAAATTAGTCGAATTAAATTAAATTTGTTTTCCAGTAACAATCACATTGCAACAATTTAAATACAAAATCCAAAAAAATAGAGACATAGAAAAATAATATTGCACAAATAAAGCCAAACAATGTTACTAAACTGAACAACACACGAAAAAAAAGTTTTAAGGAGGTGAAACTAAACGCTTAAATGTAATTTAAGTGTTCACGGACCATAAAATAAAACAACATTTAATAACTAATATTTGCATCAATAAATGAAAAGAATCGTGAAGGAATGCGTCAAAGCAAACAGAATCAATTTGAACGATTTATTTTGAACGGATAGGAAAATAAATAAAAATACAATTCCACACATTACGTTAAAAAATAATTGATTGATGATGTTAGACTTGCATTTCAAATCATCATTCCCTTCTTCGCTTTGGAAAGTGTACTCACCTCGACTAACCGCTCTCGACATGGCCATGGGATTGATGCTGCGTCGTGACAGTCACGCCGGAAGCTCCCCAATCTTCACCTGTCCGAATTTGGAACTGTGGCTGAAAATGTTGAATTACTAAATTTGTTGGCCTCAGTTAACCTATAAAATAATTTAAAATAATTTAATTTGGACTAATTTATTAAATTAATACAATAATATATAATACAGTATATACAGTATGTGCGTGTCACAGTCATGGGCGGGGTAATCACATTCAGTGCTCGCATATGATTGGCCAGCGCAGTCTAGGGCGCCCTACGTTTCGGACTACAGTGTACTATATGTCCCGATCATTTGGTGCTGCTTTTTAGACCCACCCGTATATTAAGACTGCAAACACTGTGCTTCATTGCAGTCATAATATACAGTGGATCTAAAACGCAGCACCAAATGATCGAGACAGTACAGTATAGCAAGCTCGAGCGTTCGAATTTTAATTCCGGACTTACTTCATTCAACACGAGTGTTTCGAGATTTCGTTCTCAGTACTAGTAAGAAATACCTGAACTTAAGGCATCAATTCTATTTTTGCAAAACAATTGACTGAGCTCCTCGGTTTTTCCATCGATTGCATCGATTGCTAGTAAGTTTATCATTCACAACAGCAATTATTATGCCAAGCAAAGCCTTCGGCAGAATACTGCTGAAGAAACAAGTATATACGCCTCCAGGTCAAAGGCATTTGTGGATTGCAACAAACCACTGCGAAGATCAAGTGTGACAAAATCTGACACACACTATTGCAAAATCTGATATACAACACAATCGAAATTATCCAAAATCCAATCGTTCTTTAAATTGTCATAATAACATACCAGTGCCGTCAGACCTTGCGACGTATAACTGCACTTCAATCGTATGGAAATGTTGAAAGAGCAGCTACGCATCAACCTCATTTTATTTTGTGCTCTTATGAGGCCAAGCCAAGGCAAAGAAGAGCCATGCATCAGCCAGAGCTATCCCATTGGGCAGTGTGACGGAGACAATGAAGCTTGTGTTCAGTCGTGCAACGATGATAAACTAAGCGGCGGAAAATGTGGAGCATTTAGGAGTACCAGGGTGTGTTACTGCGAAGGATGTCATCAAGACGTAACAGGTACTGTTAGGGTGTAGTTTAAACCCAATTTAACACGACCAGTGGCTCAAATTGGGTCCCTACAGCTCGGAACCGGACTTCTGCTCTTGTGAGGCCAAGCCAAGGCAAAGAAAAGCTATGCATCAGCAAGAGCTATCTCGGGGAGTGTGACGGAGACGATGAAAAATGTGGCACGTCGTGCAACGAGGAAAATCTAAGCGGCGGAAAGTGTGGAGCATTAAGGAACATCAGGGTGTGTTACTGCGAAGGATGTCATCAAGGCGTAACAGGTACTGTTGGGGTGAAGTTTAAAACCAATTTAACATAGCTAGTGGCTCATATTGGGTCCTTACACCTCGGAAACGGACCCCCGGTGGCAGGGCAAAAGTGGTAAAAAACGCATGATCCGTTATTTATCAAAAAATCGACCTACTGTTTTTGATCTTTGTAAAACGTCTGGTGGTGTCAGGTTCCCATTTTCAACTGCCTGGTACTTCATAACATTTTTTCCACCAAATGTGAGAATTTTTTCATGGTGCAACATAAGCTCCCTAAACCCTGATGAAAGTTTTTAGGCGCATATGTGACCCGATATCCATCCGTTTATTGTTAGTAACAAAAATATGTCCTTGACGCATTCTTAATGTCAAAAGCGTGTCTGTGTCTGTGTTTGTGTCTGTGTCTGTGTCTGTGTCTGTGTCTGTGTCTGTGTCTGTGTCTGTGTCTGTGTCTGTGTCTGTGTCTGTGTCTGTGTCGTTGTTGTATCTGTGTTTGTGTCTAGGTCAGTATCTCTGTCTGTGTTTCTGTCTGCTAACGGAATTTCTGGCAGATAATTATTTTAAATAAGCCATAAAATAACAAAGCTTACCGTATACTCCCAACCTCAAGGGACAGTCTTATGCCCTAGGGAGTGCATTCCGCCCGTGCCTGCTTTTTAAATATAAACCTGTGTGGCAATTTAAACATGTGTGAGCGTGTGTGATTGAGTGCGTGAGCGTGTGTGTGTGTGTGAGCGTGTGTGAGCGTGTGTGAGTGCCTCATTTTTAAACTGTGCGCACGTGTATGTGTGGCACGAGGGCGGTGCTTAGCTGTTCCTTGAGGCTGAGAGGACATAATATAAGACGAGACTGTTGGCTAAAACTTATTTCGGAATTCATTTAATTTCATGAACTTCACAAATTTCACATTGACAACTTCACAGCGCTCTTCAGACAGTGCCGAAAAACATCGACAAATTTCGCAAAGGCAAAATAATTCTAACTGCTGTCTCGGTTCTGATTCCGTCCTTTGTAATGGGTCCGTTACTGCAAGTACTGGAAGTAGTATTGTGGTAAAAAAAATCTGATTAATATAAGATAATTTGTATCAAAATGGTTGTTCTGTATCGTGGCAGTGTGCATATGAACTGGTACAAATAAATAGGTATTTGGGTCAATGGTAAAGTTGTGAGAAAAGGAATTGCCTAGACTTATCACAGCGTTCAGTATCCTACAGTGAGTGAGTCTTCTTGTTTTGCCAAACAAAGTTTACGACACGCTGATGAATAACAGAAATAAGCGGAAGTGATTGATCTGATGACTATATTGCCAAGGGGGGCATCAATTTTGTTTGACGGCTCCGTCGTTGCTTCCTTTTTCTGATGTTAGATGGGAAATTTCCGCCTAGTTTGTACTGATTCCTCTCCGTGTGACACTTGATTCAAGATATGATGTTTTTAAAGGCCATTGGTTGGTCGCCATTATTTCGTTTGGGTGGATCAAGACGGATTTGGAGAGAATTTTGTTGAGAAGTTTCTTTGCTGTAGTTTTCGGCTCTTTTCTCTGTGGGTATTACTAACGCGGTAAAAGTTGCTGGTTTATTGCGATTGCATTTATTGTTTTTGCCAGCGTATTTACTTGTTGTTTTTATTCATTGTAAACATTTTATCTGTAAAACCATTTCACAATGCCAATATACAAGCAAATTTCGTTAGCGATCTTTATCATGTAAAGTTCATAACGTAATATACATATAAAGTTCGCGTTGACGAATGGCAGCGTACAGTATATGTACATCAAACTGACCACTCACGGCTCAATGGGACGGAGACCTTTTACATATTTTGTGCTAAAATCTCACAACTTTCATTTTTCCACTCTCACATCGGCCATTCTCATAACTCAAATTGTCGATCCCCATCCTGGTAACTCACATCTCCCATCTCACGTCCCCCATCTCCCATCTCACATTCCCCATTTTACATCCCCTATCTCAAATCTCGCATCTACCATCCCATATCTCACATCCCCATCTCCCATCACCCATCTCAAACCTTTTATAGACATCCCACAACTTGACGCAAACGTTTATTTTAACTTGTTGAGTGGTCACAGAATGTAATATTATATTGAAGAGTACAACCAAGGTTTTATGCAAAATAAAGTGGGCGGCAGAAAGATTGTTCTTAACTTGCAGTGTTTATTTGGCTGCCTGTTTTCAGAACGACGGACAACAACAGAACCACACAAAACAGGTGGATTTCTCGTGTCTGCGCAGGGTCCCTCTCTCTGGAGACTGCCTGGCGAAGATGTCGGCGAGACGAGGGAACTTTCAAACATATCCGAAGAAAAGAATTATGCAGTTGCAGTGGATTGCGTCAACCATCATCTCTACTGGTCAATTCCCGAATTGGGAATTAGACGTTCTCGGTATGATGGTTCAGACAATCATCTCGTCGTCAATCAAGGTAAAATATGTCTTGACAAATAGCGTCATTTGGTGGCATTTCCCGGAGAGCGAAGCTGATTATAGCATCGATTCTCATTTCTAGATGTATGCTACGGATTGGCCGTGGACTTTGTGTCCGGAAATATATTTTGGGTTTTTGGCGGCGTCCTTCATATGTCCGGAAATATGGGGCGGATTCAAGACGGTGCCATTCTTGTAGCAAAGATGAGTCACCTGGAAGCTGGACACAAAACTATCATTTCACGTACGGAAATCAACATAGCTTCAGCGCTTGCTGTGCATCCTTCCCGCGGGTAAGGTAATGGAGCTATTAACCTTCAACTAAGTCGCCATTTTTTATTTACGTTGTGCGATAATAAATGCAGTTAAACTTTTAATTAGTTTTCTAACCGCTTACCAAAATATCTTGCTTATGGAATTAACTGTTGTCATGCACTGATTGATTTTGTAATCAAAGACTGCGATTTCTAATGATGATTTCTTGCTGATGTGCATAACATCCGAAAGTGAAAAGCAATCATGCGGTGGCCCCAAGAACGTAACAAAAATAATATTGTGATTGCTCTTCAATTGATGCCCATTCAAAATGCTACACGTGGAAAAGTTGCCGCGTCAAAAATTATCTTCCAACCAATCACTCCATGTGACAGGAACTTTTTTCGGTACCATCCAAAAAATAGGAAAAACCTAAAAGCGGATTAAGGTCGGCCAGATGAGACGGCATGCTTGCTGGAGAGCGTGGCAAAAAATTATCCCCCCCCCCCGGCGGGCGAGGGGGCAGACTTCAACATGTATAAAGCATAAACAAATTTGAGGCAGTTAAATGATTTCAACTTCATAAATCACAATACAAAACTGACAGTTTTTCAACTTTCCCCGTCAAGCGAATACAGAAATCATGAAAAGACAACAGTGCCGTCAAGAAATTCATTATAGTTTGACAACCACCGCTAAATCATCTCGTTATTGTAATTCACTGAAACAAGAACCGATGAAAAGTTTGCGATGAATTTCTTGCTGTCTTACTCGAAGAACGATTTACAGTAAAGAATTTTCTGCCGCCATCTGAATCATTTTTATACATCTGCAGTTCAATCTACTGGTCACACTCTACAACAACAATCGAGACTGCCTCCATGGATGGAAGTAATCGTCAAGTATTGGTAACTGGAGTCGACGCCAGGTCTCTGGCTTTGGATTACGGAGCAGACGACCTTTACTGGGCAGATTACTGTAAGCTGACTTGGTTATAGAAACATGAACTCATCTACAGCTGAATGTCCGTTGGTGTTTGTTGTGCACTCTACCGTTTCTTTTGATACGTTTCTGTCTGCATCTGTCAATGCAACAGACAACAATGGACTGATGTAATATTTGGCCTTCACAATTGTCTTTGACACTTGCATACTCTCTGTCAGAGTAAAGCGAAATATATTCCTCTACGTGAACCAACCGAATGTACCGAAACAATTTGTCTGCTAATTATTGGTTCCATCATTTTTTACAGATACTGGAAATATCGAATGCATTTCGTTGAATGGAGGAGACAAACGAATTGTCTCCGCTCAAGGAAGCCTAGGGCAATGGTCTTTTGGCATCTCATTGTCGGGAGAACGCATTTACTGGACGTCCTACTCAATAACGTAACTCAATATTGGTAGCAAATTCTGGAATTGTTTTTTTTTAATTATTCTGTTGCAGTGGCCAAATTGATGTTAGTCTCGCCAGAATTGGCATCCTGAATAGTATCACCAAAATTGGATTGAAAATGAAGCAGCATTCCCTCCCAGACGAAAGGAGTGGCAAATTAAACGGAATTGTTTTTGTGCCAGAACAGTGCCCTATACGTACGTTCAATTAAATTCATTCAATTTATACCTCGATTCACAGCCTAGTTACATTTTCGTTTTAGTGAGCAATGCATGCGCTGTTTCCAACGGAGGATGTCCTTTCATCTGTCTGCCTCTCCCGGAAAATAGCAAGAAATGCGTCTGCCCTGACGGCAATTCATCCTGCACTTCATGACATCTTTCACAGTTTCTTCCCGATTTGTTGGACAAACTTCCGTCGCAGATTTCTTTATCTTTGTTTGGTTGTTTTGTCGGTCTAAAATTTTAAGCGAAACCGAATTGAAATTCTGCGGCATACATTTGATTATATTTCTAGGAGTATCGATCTACTTATTCGTTTAAATCAAACTTAAGAATATAGTTTCAGAGGTTAAACTAATCTTAACTTTGGAAATTAATTGAATTAGATTTAATTAAAGGGTACCACTTTTATCCCACCCTTTTCCCACCCTTTCGTTATGGTCCCACCCTTTTCGGGTGGATTTTTAATTTGAATAAAGTTGAATAGTGGAACGGATGGCTGTTCTTGATTTATTACAGATAAAAACGAATACCACGAGACTAAATAAGGATTGTTTTAGCGGTTACAAGATTTTTTCTAATTATGGCGGCTTCATTAGCATCGATCAGGATATCCGCCTTGATGATGGTCCACTCGTTATCTGGCTTCCGACCTCTGCGTTTTTGACAGACCGAGAACTCTCCGGTCTGAATCAGTTTTCCAATCAGCATACAACAGTCAGAGTATGAATAAACTATTGAAAAATATTTGGCTCTTGGATTTCAATCATTCCATCAATCAATAATATATCCTATGAATAACTAAGTATCCTGGTAACGTCTTGAAAGTCATTTTTTTTATTGTATTTCAATTAAAAAAATTAAAAGGGTGGGACCATAGTGAAAAAGATGGGAAAAGGGTGGGGCTATAGTGAATGGGTGGGAAAGGGTGGGACTATAGTGATTTCCTTAATTAAATTAGCTTTTTCGTCACGTTCATAATGCAAAAATTAAATTAGTTAATCGACGAAAATTAAACATTTTGAAAAATGGGTATGTAAAAAGAAATCTAAACAAGTTATTAAATTTAAGTGTTTTCTTTATTTTGGTTACTGACATTTATTACAGATTTAATTTATTTGAGAAATTAATAAGTAGGCAATTTCGACTGAAACAGTCAAGGAAAATCTAAATTAAAATTCTTTCGCAAATAATTTTTAATGAACCGAGGAAGTGATTTCGTTCCGTAATTTAGTCTTTATCATTCCTGGTCCAAAATCGTCTTCCCGGACGTGATTCCACGTGTCACGCCAGATATGATTACGAAATGAACAACATGAATAAGTGAAACCGCGATCGACCAAGACAAAGCGGCAACTGCCTCAAAAAGTTGTTTGCTGCTTTCCAATTTCAAACAGAGAAATAGGCCCATAAACAGAATTTCCCCTCACGCTAAACACGGCAAAACATTACAAGAGCAGAGAAGCAGAGAGAACATCTACGCTTGATTGGTTGATCGGTGGCATTTGGCTTGGCTATGCAGACGAATGGTGTTGTAGTTGATGCAGTAGAAGATGCCAGACAACCCCACCGCAAACTATAAGTACGGAGCGGCGGTCCCGTAACGCATCGCCACGTACGCGTGGAACCAACGCCAGTACCCTGCAAGGAACAAAAATTGATATGATCAGAGACAGTATCGGCGAGGAAACCATTTTTCTTCTGCACTTTGAATCGTTTCAGTTGTCAAAATAAATAATAAATAAAAACCACACTGAAGAAGATGATTTGATTTAATGAAATTTAAAAATTTACTTTTAGACTTCAAATTAAACGAAACTTTTTAATTAATTGAAATAAATTAAATTATCTTTTTCGTCGCTAACTTTACATTGCAAAATGTAAATTAATGTAAGGATACTTATACATTCAAAATTTAAAATAAATGAGTTATTTATTTATATTTATATTACAGAAACTATGTTAAATTTTAGAATATACTTTCAGAGGTTAAATTAATTAAACAATTTTAAAAATAGTTGAACTTAATTGAATTTAATTAGCTTTTTCGTTATGCTCTTATTGCACAAATTAAATTAAATAATCTACAAAAATTCAACATGTGGAAAAGTGGCATTGTAAAAAGAAATCTAAACCCATTACTGAATTCAACACACGAAAAAACAGTATAAAAATATGAAACTAAACCGCAGAGTTTTTTTAATTTGTCGAATAAAATTTAATTTAATTTAATTTTCCGTTAAATTCACATGCAACAATTTGGCTAAATAATCCACAAAAAATAAGGACTTATAAAAATGATACTAAATAAATAAAGCCAAAAAGGTTATTAAATTGAACACACACAAAAACAGTACTGTAATGCCGCGTTAGCTTCGCGCACCTGTAGCACCGCCCCGGGCGATTTTCCCCCCACTCCGTGTGTTATTGCCCGGGCAGTATATACTGAAAATGCTGTGTTTGTTGCGCGAAGCTAACGCGGCATTACAGTATTAAAAATGTGAAATTAAACAGTAAAATTTAATAGTCGTAGTCATCTGTGACAAAATGCTCTTATGTATTAATTGATTAGAACGGTTATCGGTTCGAGAAGAAATTTTGAGGGCCAATTGATACTCACAAAAACTGAAGCTTCAAGAAATTTATTACTGAGTACCGATGAACATTTTTATAGTTACTCAGTAACACTGAATACAGCTTATTACTACAACTAAAATTATTACTAATATTAAAATTGTCCAGCAAAATGTTTAGCATATTTAGTTGGTATAGAAATACTCATATAAACAATTAATTATACTTTCTTTCATACATTCTAAACATATGATTAACTTTTATATAAATTTTTTTATCAAGCACTTTTATTGCCATCCCATTCGAAAGGGTTTCCATATAACTTTCCATTCCTCAAAACTTTCGAGGATACTTTCTGCAAAACGGTTTCATTTTATTTGGCAAATCTGTTTGTAGAAAGTTTTCGCGCGGTGAGAAAATGTTTCCCATATATCTTACACAAAAATTCCGCAAATCTCTCGCAGAGAAATTTTTGTCGATAAAAATATCACTGAAGATTTTCACTACCAAAGAACTCGCTGGGTGCTTTCCCCCATTTTTTTAAACTTCGCGTGTCAGAAGGAGCATCAGCATGTCCCAATATACAAGGAACTGAAAAACGGTACAGTATTTGACCACCGGTCAAGTCCCCTGCGTAATAAACGTAACCTAAATGTTACTCATTTAGTGTGAATATTTTTTCTAGTGTCAAAAAAGCTGTGTTCCAATTTAGGCAAATTGTTGGGGTCCCGACTTTGCAAGAAAAGTCTCACAAATAGTTCCACAAATAGTTCAATCTTTTTGAAGCGGGCTAGTAGACACAGGGGGGGGGGCATCCCCCGCATTTTCACCCCACACAAATGAAAAGTCCGGTACAACTTTAGAGCTACCTAAAACCCGCCACTGCACACACACCCAACAAATTGAATTCTACTTCGATTGACATTTGACACAATCATCGGATTGTTTTTGGAGCCTAGTATCGGAGCTGCATGTCGGCTAATATTCAAATTTTGCGATAAAAGTTAAACTTTAAGTTAAAAGAAGTTGTTTATCCTTGGAAGCGAGATGTTGAAATTAATAAAATAAATTAAAATAAATTATCTTTTTTTGTCGCTAGCTCAACATTGCGAAAATATAAATAAATTTAAATATATATATACTTCCAGATTTTAATTTAAACAAACGTTTTAAATTAGTTAAATTTAATTGAGTTAAATTAAATAAGCTTTTCCTTTATACTTACATTACAGAAATTAAATTGAGTTTGAAGAATATACCTTCAGAGATTAAATTAGCTTTTTCTTTATACTCATATTACACAAATTAAAATAAGTAATCTACAAACAAAATTTCAATACGTAGAAAACTGTGATGGAAACAATGAAGTTTTTGAGAATGTTTTGAAATTGCGGGCGCGAAAGTGTTTCACACAGATCCGTTGCCCGTTTGGATATTGGAGTGGCCCATCCGAATGACGACGCCCACAAAACTCAATCCAGGCATCACGGCACAAATGACGGTCGTCGACGCCGGGAAAGGAGAGAAAACGTGGCTGATTTCCCGTACCAACAACATTAAGTCGCTTAGTATCACACCCTGGCACATAACATGACTTCTTCACAATAGGCTGCTTAAATGTTTTGATTAAAAGAGTAGGTAAAACGTCATCTGCCACGGTGGATTAAAAAATTAAACTTCGTAAAGTATAACGCAAAAAATACTGGTACTAACGTATTAAACAGCAAGCAAACCAAATGGGATCCACTGCCCAGTAAACACTAGAGTTGTGTCAAGCTGATAGGGTGATGTAGTGCTTCGTAAGCCTGGTATTAGAGTGTGCTCCCCCATCCCTGCCGCGGGCATTCGCGCGGTGATGCAGCGAACGAGGCGGAGATTTAAAACCACAACAAACACTCAAAAAAACGTACACATATAACCTTTCTCTAGCTTTTACATGTAACGATCCTTTCTAAATATGGAAATGGATTATATTTATTTACTAGCGAACTGTATGAACAGTTAAAAAAAGGCCGAGCCTCCGAGGACAGCGTGTCAAACGTACCCAATGTACCTATCTTATGCAGATCGTACAAAAAAGGTCTAAACCCCGGGAGACCCGGCATGCCCTGGGTTTTTTTCCCGTATTGGAATTAATAAAACTTGCATCCTCCGCGCGCAACAGGTGCTGTGCTGCGATTGGTCGACAGCACTGACCGCTTACGCCTACTTACGCCACCAGAAATCGATCGCTCGTGCTTAAGATTACACACACACAAACATTAACGCCGGTTAAAAAGGGAAGTCAACTTAGAACACGGCCTCGCTCGCTGAGCTCGGTCAGCCTTAATTAAATAAAAAGTAAAAATTCGAAGCACTTGTTAAACAGCATTAAACAATTGAATTCAAACTGTGCTATTAATCAATCAATCGACTGATGCTTTCAACTGAAATTAGAACTTTATGAACGATGAGACAACCATTTGTTATTTGCAAAAAAATTCTCTCACAAGGTTATCTTTTTAAAAAAAATTGAAACTAATATGTAGCGTAGAGAAGCCAATACGATAGTGAAGTCCGAAAAATTTGCTTATAGTCATATGAAAATGACCTTATTCTTTTTTATATTGGTATATAGTGTTGTGTAATCAAGTGCACTTGATGCGCAATTCCGTCATCTGCGGCTTCTGCGTAGTAGGATGTTTATCTTTAACAGAACCTTTTAGCTCACGATGACGTTATCAGAACGAATGAAGTGAACGAGACGCAACATTCTAACGTTGTGAGACTACTTCTGGAGGCTTCTGTCTGAAGGAAAAAAGCGATGCCAACGATCACAAAAGGGAGCTCGGAGATAATATCCGAGATAAGAGTGCATACACACATTGACTGCACCAAGTTATCAAGACTTGTTCCTCAGGTGGCATTCGTTACAGGTTGTTAAATTTTCTATAACGAAAATAGACCGACGCTTAGTTTGATATACAGTAGTTTAACTGAAAACCGGCGTTGTGAAATACTGTTTTTCGCTGATTCGAAGCAAAACGTAATTAAACAAGAAAGCTTTTCCTGGTTAAACTGTAACGTTCAAGATCAAATAGTAAATCATTTAATCAAGCGTTCATGACTATTGCAATGTACGTGCACCAATTGAGATCTTCCCCGACTTTCTTCCCGTTGAACGGGGAACTCTTTGCCGCGAGTCATATTTTTTAAGATCATGTTAGGGGACATGGTATTCAAGAAAAACGTTTGGTCGCGATCGGAGGGTTTCACTGGTGATTGATCCCTTGTGAGCTGCAGGACATTATCAATGAAATTGATGAAGACGGTAATGAGGCGGGCTTGTGAAATCTCACTGAAATTGTTGGTTCCGCATGTTAGGTTGATCCCTCAATTGTCTCGTAGGCAATGGTACGATTGACTTCTCCGAGTTCGTCACGGTGATGGCGCAGAAGATCAGGGAGACAGAGAGTGAGAAAGAGATTCGCGAGGTGTTTCATGTCTTCGACAAGGACGGTGATTGATTCATCTTCGCTGAGGAGTTGTGTCATTTGATGACCAATCTCGGTGAGAAAGTGACCGATGAAGAGCTGGAGGAAATGATTGGCGAAGTGGACTTTGACGGCGACGGGCAGGTTAATTATAAAGAGTTTGAAGCCATGATGACTAGCCATTATGACTGATTGCACATTTGACGCCATAAATCGTTCCTTCTTCACCATCGGTCAAAACTCAGTCGGACGTTTTGTCACTGTCCAATCATCTGAACTGCATATTCTGTTTGAATCGTTGATGAATCTTTTACAATGATACACAAAAACTGCGTATATACATTAAATGTAAATGTATGTTTGAAATAGTAAAAAAGCCCAATGAAATATGAGAGATGAGTTCACTGAATGGCAGAAACATTCCGGGCTCCTCTCCTCGTACAGGAAGTAGGTGCACTATACAGAAGTGGGTGATATGTTGAGACCACACCCCGTGCGTGTTCATTTTAGCTGTAAGACCGCGGACTTTATCTATCGTCACGAAAAGACTCTCGACTTGCCATCCGGCATTTCAAATGGGTAGCGCAACGGAGAAATTCCATCGTGCAGCGCTTGAAACAGGTTTCTTGCGATCTTACAAACCGGAAACTCTGACAAACATTTCTTCATTGCTTTACACAAAGGCATTAAGTCGAAAATATTGCAATGTCGTTTGGACCGCTGAGAAAGCCATAAATAACAACGACCCATGAAAGAAATACCAATACGTGTGCGGTTTTTCATATTTTCATATTTAGGCAAAAAATACTGGCTTAGGTTTTCCATCTCGGTATGGGTCTCCCATTTCTACGTCCATACCTACGTGGTCTATATATCACTGCTTTAATTACCGTTATCATCACCATCAGCCCTTCAGAAGCAGCATGTTGTCAGGATAACAATAACCACTGTGGTGCCGCTCTGTCATCGTTATGCCAGTCCTCCTACCTTCTGCCCGACTCTCTCTACATCTGCAAGGAAGGAGGCGATCCACGTTTGATCCGCATATGCCTTGATGGATGTCAAACCCGCGTGGGAGGCAATGATATCTGCAAACATGTGCCAACAGCCTCGCAACTGCTGTTTGACACCGCGTTAAAACGGGGACAGAGCCTCTTTTCTCCGGACAAGAAGACAAAACTGTCGATGCAGATGAATGGGGACCTCGTCGTGTCCATTATTGGTGAAGATCTAACGGAAAAGTCAGTGTGGTCGACTGGAACTAGCTCACTAGCACAGCCACCCGTGTCGGTCAATTTGTTGAAAAATGGTGATTTGGTGATGCTTATTGATGAGGGGGAAACGATGTGGAGACTTGGAACAGCTGGCATGCGGTATGCCGGTGCTTCGCTTTGGGTGAAAAATGGGGGTTTATTATGCCTCGCGAGTGAACCGGATGGGAACTGCTTATGGAAATCAGTTGCTGTGGTAACATCGACGCCAATTTCAAAATTGGTTCCAGGTAAGAAATAGGACTATGCCTTCTTTATATCTTAACATGGACAAATACTAGGCCAAAAAGAGTGCATCTTCAAAGTATGAGCATGCAGATGCTCGTTAAGGATTCTTTGAAGACGAAACCAGAACAGCTGAAAGTATGGCCAAGTGGTGGGCAAAGGGGCAAAATTCTTGTTTTTCCATTATTTAATAAAAAAGTCGGCTTTACTGTACATTTTGACATTGATAGGGGTCTGCGGTCTTATTTCCGAGGGCCCCGGGTTTTGAAAACATTTGAAAACATTTCAGGTTTTCGATCAGGTTTGTTGGGATCCAATATATGCTCTCTTAATAATTACAAAATAAAAAACAAGAAGGCATTCAAGACTACGCCAAAATTAATTGAACAACTGACATTTTTGAAAACGTTTTGACATCCATTGGGGTTGATACCAGATTTCCCATACCGCCACGCGTTTCAACAAAACTGATTATAAAATACTGATGGTATATTGATTTAAAAAATCCCTTCATCTATAAAAATAGCAAAATTTAGAAAACAATTAAAATACAAGTAATATTCAATTATCAACAAACACATAGCACCGGTATTGCGGATTTTGTTGCGGTGACGCTAGTGCAGCCGTCTTGTTGAAATATTTAATGACTTTCTAGTTGTCATTACTGCATTTGTTAAATTATTTATTCAGTGTGTCAGAATCTCAATTTTATGAATTTTTAGATTTAATTAAAACTTCTTACAATTGGTTTCAGTTAATTTTCTAGGACTGCAAAATTTGATTGTTTTGCTAATATCTGCATCCTATTTCGTATTTTTTACGGAATACTTTTTTTTGCTTTACGGATTTTTAAAATAAATTTAACAAATTTAAAAGTTTATAAAAAAGGCGTAACTTCACAAATTTCACAAATTTCACAAAGCCTTTGGCAGAGTACTGCTGACAAAACAAGTATATACGCCTGTAGGTCAAAGGCATTCGTGGATTGCAACAAACCACTGCGAAGATCAAGTGTGACAAAATTCGACACACACTACTGCAAAATTTGGTTTTTTTCCCAAATTGTTTTATTTAGTCCACTATCCGTGGAAAACACATTAGGCATATCGGGGTATCAAATCCCATTCGTATGCGACAGTATTTTCCGCTAGTTTTTTGCGATCGGACTCATCATGACAACATAAAATTGCAGGTGTTTTCGGAACCCTGTCAGGATTATCTGCAAACCTCTCGCTTTCTCAGTCAAACGGAGAATGGAAATTCGCAAACATTTCGGACCAGTTCTCTCAAGTATCTGGAAATCTTTCCCGATCAGAGGTCATGATTCAGCAAACATTGACTGACCTGTCAGATACAATCTCTCGATTAGAATCGTCCTGGAAAGGACAGATGGCCACATTGTCGGACACTCTGTTGGGTCTGACAGGAAGTGTCTCACGAGCCACTGATCGAATAAACTTACTGGAGTCTTCAGCAAAAAGGAAGTTTACCAATATTTCGGACGAGAAAGCGTTGATGGATATTTTTAAAGTGGTAACGCCAAACGAAAGGGATGCGGATGTTAGGAGAAACCGTGAAGGATTTTTGGTGTTCGTGCACGGACCGTCGCTCTGGAAATTGCCTGTGGAAGATGTCGGTCGGAACTTCGATCAGAAAAGTGTTTCTCCCTTTCCCCTTAAGCTGACAGCAACAGGTGCGACCCATCCGCAGTGGCTGCCAGCCATAGACGAGCCCTTATTCATCGATAGATCGATAGAGAAGGTCGAGATGATAGATAGGACACTGTAACTTCACTCTTGTTTTCCTTGCCTTCTCACGAACGGACTGTGCAAGAACGTCACTTCCGGTGTCTGGGAACGATCCTAGTTGTGATTATTTAGCTTGACTTCTCTGCCTAGCCGATCAACATCGAACGACACCTCCGTCGAACGGGAAATGACAATTGTATTTTCAGTTCCATTTTAATTCCAGACTATATAATCAGGAAGCGCATCTCAACTTGCATGCTAAAGCAACAAACACTCACTGCATTTACTCGCACTACAGTATGTGGCAAGGTTTCTTTCCTTCCGATTTCAAAGTTCCCGTCCAAGCATTGTGAGGGACACATCTTGGTGAAAACTCCTTTTGTGATCTAGACGCAGGATACAATGAATCATCTCGTGTCCTGTTTTGTCCTGCAAATGATGTGTTTCCTGTTTCTTGCGGGAAAAGGTCATAGTGCTTCACCAACTGTAACCAAACAGGAAACGCTGGGTATGTACAAACTCAGTCAAAATGGCCCACGACTTGACGCCAACGTTTATTTTAACTTGTTGAGTAGTCACAGAATTTTAGGTCATTTACTATTTTATATACATAGTTTTGTTATTATACGAGATATTTTTACATATTTAGTTTGCTCCCTATTTATTCAATAAATTAGTACTTTATTCCGTTTGTAGGATGGGAAGCAATTGAGGTGTCTCCCAAGGCCTTCATCTTGTTGGGGTATGGCAATTTCCAGGTCTCCATCTACAAAAAAGAAGGCTCAGACGACAGCTCCTCCCAACAATTTTATTACTCTCCGGCACTGATTCTGCAACCGAATTCAACGAAAACCCACTACAATTACTTTACGGAAACATTTGAAACCGTTTTTCAAGTGAAAATATGGTATCCAGAATACCTGCAAGCCATTCAGACTGCTTTGTCATCTGAAGTTGGATGGAACGTCTCGAAACACAGCATTCGAATGCTGCCAATTGAGGAGATCAGAATTGAAAGCGGGGTACGCTCTGAAAAGTACTACATTGCTAATAAATGGACCTTCTATGCCAATCAGCCGTCCACCTTTACCTTTCGAATTGCCTGTTTGACCAACGAAACATGCATCGAGGTCGCGGAGAATATTCGCCATCATCCGGAAGTTTTTACCTCGGGTCTCGAAGTCTTCTACAGTCTACAAACGCATCGTACTGAAAAACGTTCTGTCGAGATCAAGTTCCAGCACATGCAACGCTCCGAATTATTTGGCAAAATGCTGCGAAAGTTTCCCAACGAGGATACGATTTATTTGCCTGTGGCTGACCTGAAGAAGATTGAGCTGGAGGTGTCAAGTAACGTCATCGCCAGCGAAATAAAAGACAATAACTCTTTTGTCAGTTCTGATGAAGCTGTAAATGTTGCTCGCCATCTAGAAGAGCTGATGGAGGTGGAGAAGGTCGGATCGATCGAGCGATTTGACTAGTGACATGTGGGACGCTGTTTTTTGGAGGGCAAAAAATGCTCGACCGGATATCACAACAAAGGTAGGAGAGAAAAATTCTGCTGAATAGTTTCTTATAATTCAAGGATAATAAATACAATTTTGGGCGAAATCTTATCCCGTGGCCGATTTGATGAAACTAAAAGAGTGAGTAAAAATTAATGGTCAAGTAGAAAATATAGAAATAAAGAATTCGAGTAATAGAGCAAAATAGTTAAAATAAGCAAATAATATAATAGATTCTACTTAGATAGAACGTTTTGATTGTTCGTTTGCCCTGGTCGATAGATCGATTGATTGCTTGATTGATTCACTGGGTAGCGGTATCAGCGAAACCATTCTCTTGTGACCTTAAACCCATGAGTGATGGGTCACCAGTGGCGCCATTCGAAACCCATCAAAACCCATAAAAAAACCAATCTACAGATGTTGCCATTGAAACCCATCCCCATCGCGGCGGCTCGCTCGCGCTCAGGTCAGCGGGCAGGCTCACAGTCGTTTTGGCAAACCGATGCTTGATTGATTGACTGAGTAGTGGTATCTGCGCCGCCATTCTCTTATGGCCATAAACCCTTGAGTGATAGGTCACCAAGCGAGGGCTCGCTCGCTCACCCCCGCTTGGCGCCCCATCACTCATGGGAGTCTGAATCAGTGATGCCATTCGAAACCCATCGCCAGTGGCGCCATTCAAAATCCATCAAAACAGTCAGTCAATCAATTGATAGCGGTTCGTTTCAAGTAATTCAATCAAACAATAAATAACTGTCTGTTTAGATGGATTGATTGAATTATTGTCTAAATACTTCAAACTCCCGTAGCTCCACCCCCTGATCTCGGATCGAAATTCGGCTGATGCCAATCGATTCAGAATAATGTTTTGAGTCAGAAATAATTAAACATTTTAAAATCTGAATACTGACCCTAAACTAGGACGTAACCAAATAGGTGCTTGCTGCCTCCTCATCCCCAATCCCAAAGACCTCGTATTTAATTCAAAACAGGGATTGACCCCATCCCCCCCCCCGTGAAAGATCAGTTACGCCTCAGACCTTCGAGCGCTATGTTAACATCAGCGCTCAAAATTAATTTAGGCGTTAAGCCATGCCTAAAACGCATGCTTGCTTTACGAAAACATCCCCCCCCCCCGCCAATTGCGAGACTCATGTCGGTCATGACTCTAAAGTAAGCATGTTCTTACCCATGATTGTGTAGATCATGAATGACATCTACAACAAAAATGACCCACATCTACGTGACGCTCTTAAACGAGCAATGATCAGCAGAAGTTTGGAGGTCGCCGATTCGGAAAGATCCAGCGCAATTGTTTCAACTACACGAGCAGCAACTTCTTCTTCTGAATCTGCCATCCTCTTTGAAGATTTGCAAATCATCTGGAGCAGCATTAAATCAAGTGGTTGTTGGGGGCTTGTATGTCCAGACAGGAACAATTCTCAAGCCGGCCCAATGTCTGTCAACGAAGAACGATCTCGATTGAGATCTCTGTTGATGGACGCCCGTCTATTCAGCATGTGGAACGGTGAGAAATTCGTCGTCAAACCGTTTCAACTGACAAAAATCAGTCTGGCGGCCTTTCGAGGAGCCATCATTTCAACGACGGTCATTGCGAATATCCAGATCAAAGTGGCACGAACCACGTCGGAAGTGAAGACTCCGATCAACGTACCGGAAAAGTCTGCAACCGAAGGGGAGATGCCTGGACAGCAGGAATTTGCCCAACAGATTAGTCTTTTAGATGCATTTGCACGGAATGAAATTTCTAGGATCTCGGAGACGTTGCGCAACATGAAGGCAAACCTATCTGGATGTGAAGCTTTGGTTCAGCAAACGTTTGCGGTTTTATCAGCTACCGATTTGAGAAACGATGGACAGTTGGCAAACTTTTCAGTCACCATTCAAGGTTTGACTATCAACCTTTCGCGAACTGAGACAGAAGGGGACGGACTGGGATTTGACACCCCGATTATCTTGAATGATATTTCATACGCATTTATTAAGCTTGATAAGTGAATTGCAGAAAACAAATTCTTCAGTATTTTTTCATGATTTATCATTAAAAAATATTTTCTTATCATTTAAGCCAATCGATCCCGAGTAATTTCCTGACGAGCGTTTTGCCAAAATATATTCAAGTAAAATTTATTCAAACGAAAAGAAGTTCTGTGGAGCAGAACAAATCTCCGCTGGGCACATAATTTTGAAATTCGGTTAAAAGTAAATAAATCGATGGCTGCCAAAATGAAATTATTTTCGAAAATCAAATTATCTAGATCGATGAAAATATTGCAGAGACCTAGGCTGTGGTTCACTAGCCGCGCTCACGAAAAAACAAGTAATGATAACTTTTTTGCGGTCATGTTGTTAATTATGCGATCAGTCGTTGAGTTGAAGGAATGCAAGAACGGATATGTTTACTCGGAATTTTAGAAACTCGAAAAGCGCCGAGAGTGGACGATGACGTTTCTAAATTTACATATTTATCCCAACATACAGTATGTGAAACGAAATTCAAGAGTATCAGGTGTCCAATCCCATTCCGATCTTTTAACCGAATTGTTTGCAAATCTTAAATATTTCAGACCAGCTCTCGGGGATATCCGGCAATCTTTCGCGATCTGATATGGCACGGCAAAAATTCGCCGATTTGGCGGAAAATATTTCCCGGTCCGAATCAACGGCAAACACAAACCTGGCGAACTTGACGGAAATGGTTTTGGGTATGGCGAGAAATTTTTCCCAATTCGAATTGCGGTATCAAACGAAATTCAACGACGTGACCGGCAGCCTTTCTTTGGGAAACCAAAAGATGGCGACCTTGTCAGACAGTTTGTCCGGTCTCACACTCAACCTCACTAAATCGGATTCCTTGACGCGACAAAGACTGACAGACATGTCCGACACAATCTCTCGATCAGAGACGTCATGGAAAGGAAAGATGGCCAGTCTCGGACACCCTGTTGGGTCTGACGGGAAGTGTTACACGAGCCACTGATCGATTGACCTTGCTGGAGTCTTCAGCAAGAAGGAAGTTTACCAATATTTCGGACGAGAAAACGTTGATGGATATTTCTAAAGTGGTAACGCCAGAGGAAAAGGATGCGAATGTTAGAAGAAACCGTGGAGGATTTCTGGTGTTCGTGCAGGGACCGTCGCTCTGGAAATTGCCTGGGGAAAATGTCGGCGAGACGAGACAACTTTCAAACATTTCCGGAGAAACAAATCGCGCAGTTACAAGGGATTGTGTTAACCATCATCTCCCCTAATACGAATTTATATGTGCCCCGAATTCGGGGCGGACAAAAACCCACACTTTCTGTCGAACTTTTTCTCGGACAAAAATGTACCCCTTAATCTAGTACATTATATGCCCGTTGCGGACAAAATTTAGTACAATAATTTAGTACATTAAATGTCCGTTGCCGACAAAATTTAGTACATTGCTTTTTCCGACGGCTCGTGGGTGAAAGCTTATGTGGCTCCCGCACCTTTAGAAGGTTAGGGGGAACCAATATTATGTAACAGTGTAAGTTCAAAAAAAAAGAAAAAAGATTCGGACTGAGGTTTGAACCGTGCACCTCCTGCAAGGTTAGGACTACCTGTAGAAACAAAACACTTTTACTGAGACGCACCTACCAAAGTGGACCTGTTTAAAAGCAAATGCATTATATACAATAAGATCCTGTTCAATCCACTAAGCCACGACCGCACATACCAATTTCAAACCGTTCATCAACGCCCGGAGAAGAAAAGTATTATCGAAAACTGACCGCTCGGGTCCTAATTGGACATTAACATTCTTTTTCTCTTCGAATATCGGAATCGGAGTTGGCGATTTACTCTAGGAAATCACTATAGTCCCACCCTTTCCCACCCATTCACTATAGTCCCACCCTTTTCCCACCCTTTTTACTATGGTCCCACCCTTTTAATTTTTTTAATTGAAATACAATAAAAAATGACTTTCAAGACGTTACCAGGATACTTAGTTATTCATAAGATATATTACTGATTGACGGAATGATTGAAATCCAAGAGCCAAACAATTTCTAATAGTTTATTAGTACTCTGACTGTAGTATCGAGACAAAATGAGTGAGAGTGGCAGCTCCGTCGCAGATGACGGGGACCGCTCAGATGACCATGAAGCTATTTCCGACTCGGAACAGACAGGCTCCCAAGAAGCGGAGCAGCTTTACCAACCAAAGATATCGGCAGCGAAAGATCTCAAGAACCGGTATGCCTCATATGCTGATTGGGAAACTGACTTTCTGCCATATCAGAAGGAGTCATTCCAGACTTTTGTAGTGGACGACTCACAACGACTCAGTAAAGACCACAAACTATTCGGGACTCTGAAGTACAAGAAGATCGTGTATCACTGTCCACCACGCCGGCTACAAAGCGAAGGGAACTGGTCAGAGGATCTTCACTCATACCAGACGTTCGGGCTGCCCTTGATCGATGCTAATGAAGCCGCCATAATTAGAAAAAATCCTGTAACCGCTAAAACAATCCTTATTTATTCTCGTGGTGTTCGATTTTATTTGTAATAAATCAAGAGCAGCAATCCGTTCCATTATTCAACTTTATTCAAATTAAAAAACAAAAAGGGTGGGACTATAGTGAAAGGGTGGGACAAGGGTGGGACAATAGTGGTACCCTTTACTCTAATGTCCAGAAGTCGAGTCAGTATTATTTTCAGCTGCTTCAAGTGGGTTTGTTATAATATTATTGGTTAATAATATTGGTTAATAATTAATAATATTGGTTAATATTGGTTAATATTGGTTAATATTGGTTAATATTGGTTAATATTAGTTAATTTAGTACATTAAATGTCCGTTGCGGACACAATTTTTTCTGCCGACAAATGGTTCAGATATAATTAAAATATGATTAAATCTAATTGAGCACTTCTTTACTCATCCTTAGTACACATCTGGTGTACGGAAAGTTTTTTTTTCACGTGAAAGCATAAGTTTCACAATCCTTCGCGAAAATGCTTAAAACTGTTTCAGTACTATTACTGGACACATATTTCGCCGTGTTTTAAAATACTCATATTTATTTCTGGATTTTATTCTGTTATTTATTTTTAAAAACTTACAGTCTGGTCGCGTTTCGAATAAGGATGAATAAGGCGTATAAATTTTGAAAGCTCACACATATCGCTTCACACAAATTTAGACCAATAAAAAGAGTGGTCACACGCCCTGTGAACGACCTCACAAATTCTGTGCAGAATGGCGTATAATTTGTGTGAAAAATTGACTTTTCGTATGACCTATCGTATTTCATTTTTTCATGTGTACTGGGGCATGGTCTTTTTCTCGCCAATTTTTCTTGATAATCCAAGGATCCGTGTGAGAATGAAGAGTTTGTTCACTTCCGGCCAAAGCTCTGACGTAGAATTCCACCAAGAATTTCTGTTTTAGGATAGAGATCAGAACGACCTACTTGATATCCTCAATGTTCAGCAAAGCACGCCAAAAAGTGTTATCCATAATTAAGAAAACGCAAAAAATGTTGAAGCTCAAAGTGAAGAAAATGTAACATAAACGATAATTTTGAATTCCTTCCAACCATGTTAAATATTGCAAGAATAACAAACTGAAGTATAGCAGATAGTCTGATTTTTTCTTTGTAAATTTAAATTTACATTTTAAGCGAAAAAAAAGTTTACCGAAATGGGTCTCCAGTTTTGGGGTAAACCTGAAGTCCCCTGGACGAGACCAGCAGAATGTGCTAACAGTTTTGAATACTTCATTACAGTAATATCGATATCAATAATCTTAGTATAACCAGTTAGTTAGCCCGCCGTCTAATCAATTGCGCCCTGCTTAGAGGCACAACGCAAGATCTCGATTTATGATTAAAACCAGCTGACTTTGTATTGTTTCCACCCAATAAAAGTTTATGCTTCTATTTGGACAAAAAAGTCCGTCTTGTTTAGCGCTCACACAAAGTGCCTCATAGTCACACAAAAATGTCCGTTAGGGACAAAAGTTATTCTGCGCGGTTTTTTCCCACACAAAAAATGACGTTTTTTTGTCACTTGTAGCAAAAGTTTCCACTTTGGACTTTATTTATGTGAAAGAACATGTTTTTGTGTGGCAAGGACACGTTTTTGTATGGAATTATGTGTGCGAGTATTTCTGGTCACACAAAGACTAAAAAATTTTTATTAGGGCTCTACTGGACAAATCGCGACACGGGAATTAGGCGTTCTCGATATGATGGCTCAAACAATCATCTGGTCGTCAAGAAAGGTAAAATACGTCATGACAAATAGCGTCGTCTGGTGGCATTTTCTGGAGAACGATGCTGATTAAGGCATCGATTTTCATTTCTAGCTGGAATAACTTACGGATTGGCGGTTGACTTTGTGTCCGGAAATATGTTTTGGGTTCAAGGCAGCGCTATTCTTGTAGCAAAGATAAGTCACCTGGAGGCTGGACACAAAATTATCATTTCGCATACACGGGAATCAACTCAGGTTCAGCTCTTGCCGTGCATCCTTCCCGTGGGTAAGTTAATGAAACGATTGACCATCAACTAAGCAACCAATTTTTAAGTTATGCGATAATAAATGCAGTAAAAAAATTTTATTAGTTTTCTGAACGTTTACCAAAATATTTTGCTTCTGGTATTAGCAGTTGTCATCCACTGATTGCATTTGCAGTCAAGAATTGCAATTTATATTGCGTCAATAGGTACAGTATTCTCCCGACGCAAGGGAGAGCTAAGCCCCGCCCCGCCCCCTCGAGTCACACACCAGTCCAAATATACGGTGCATGCCAGGGCGATGTTCACATCCTAGGGTATAAAACTATCCCTTGAAGTCGGGAGAATACAAAGACGAATCGAGTCCTCTAAAGTTTATGCGTCTGTGGATAGTTGTGAGACATATTCAACCTCGATCGGTATTCACTTCAAATCTGGATCTCGAGGAAATCTGAATCTCACCTCAATAAGTTGAAGTTCACTTGTAGTAATCTTCCTGATGTCAACAACATTCGAAAGTAAAAAGCAATCACGCATTGACTTCAAGAATGTAAAAAAAAAAATATTGTGTTTGCTCTTCGATTGATTTCCCATTCAAAATGCAACACGTAGAAAAAGGGCCACGTCAAAATTATCTTCAAACCAATCACCTCATTTGACAAGAAATTTGTTCGAAACCGTCGAAAATAAAAGAAAGACCTAAAAGCGGATTGAGGTCGGCGGGGGAGAAGGTAAACCTGTTGGAGGGGGTCGCAAAAAAAAATCTGCGTCCCCTCCCACCGGGCGAGGGGGCAAGGTTAACATGTAAAAAGCCTAACAAATTTTGGGACAGTTACATGATTTCAACTTCAAAAAACACAATATAAAATTAACAGGCAGCCTTTCCCCATCAAGTGAATACAGAGATAATGAAAAAACAGCAGCGCCGTCAAGTGGCTCATTGTAATTTTGGAATCACAGCTCGATTGTCTCGTTATTGTAATCCACAGAAACAGGAACCGATGGAAAGTTTGCCGTAAATTTATTGCTGTCCTGTCCGAAGAACGATTTAAAATAAAGAATTTATTGCCGCCATCTCAATCACTTTTATACATTTGCAGTTCAATCTACTGGTCACACTCTGATACAACAATCGAGACTGCCTCCATGGATGGAAGTAATCGTCAAGTCTTTGTCACTGGAGTCGATGCCAATTCTCTGGCTTTGGATTACGAAGCAAACGACCTTTACTGGGCAGATCACAGTAAGCTGACGTGGTTGTCAAAACACAAACTCATTTACAGCCGAAGGTCCGTTGGTGTTTGTCCTGCACTTAACCGTCTTTTTGGACATGTTCATGTCCGGATCAGTCAATGTAACTGACAACAACCGACCGATGAAATGTCCGGCCGTCATAGTTGACGGTGACACTTCCAAACTCTTCGTCAGAGTAAAAGCGACATATACTCCGCCACAATGTGAACTAATCAAATGTGCCGAAGCAAAATGTTTGCTAATTATTGGTCCGATCATTTTCTGCAGATACTGGAAATATCGAATGCATTTCGTTGAATGGAGGAGGCAAACGAATTGTCTCCGCTCAAGGAAGCGCGGGGCAACACTCTGCTGGCATTTCATTGTCGGGAGGACGCGTTTACTGGACGTCCCACCATCCAACGTAACTCAATATTGCTACCAAATCTTGGAATTGTCTTTCCTTGATCTGCGTTCTGTTACAGTGGCACCGTGAATAGTATCACCAAAAGTAGATCGACAATGAAGCAACATTCCCTTCCATCCGGACGGAGTGGATACTTAAACGGAATTGTTTTTGTGCCAGACCAGTGCCCCAACTGTACGTTCAATTAAAACCATTCAATTCATACCTCGATTCACAGCCTAATTACATTTTCCTTTTAGTGAGCAATGCATGCGCGGTTTCCAATGGAGGATGTCCTTTGATCTGTCTGCCTCTCCCGGGAAATAACAAGAAATGTGTCTGCCCTGACGGCAATTCATCCTGTACTTCATAACATCTTTCGTAGTTTTTTTCCCGATTTGTTGGACAAACTTCCGTCGCAGACTTCTTTGTGTTTGTTTGATCGTTTTGTCGGTCCTAAATTTAATCAGAATCGACATTTATTACAGATTTAATTTAATTGAGAAATGAATAAGTGGGTCAACTTCGACTAAAATAGTCATTGAAAAACTAAAATAAAATTCCATGGCAATTAATTTTTAGCTAACCGAGGAAGTGATTTCGTTTCGTTATTTAAGTCATTATCATTCCTGATTCAAAATCATTTTTCCGGAAGTGATTCCACACGTGTCACGCCAGATACTATTGCGAAATAAACAGCATCAATAAATGAAACCGCTATTGATCAAGACAGAACGACAATTGCCGCAAAAAGTTGTTTGCTTCTTTCAAATTCGAAAGAGAGTATTAGACGCATAAACAGAACTTCTTCTCACGCTAAACACGGCAAAACATTACAAGAGCAGAGAAGCAGAGGGAATATCGTTGCTTGATTGATTGATCAGTGATATTTGGCTTGGCTATGCAGACGAATGGTCTTATAGTTGATGCAGTAGAAGAGAGCAGACAATCCGACCGCAAATTGCACGTACGGAGCGGCGGTTCCGTAACGCATCGCCATGTATTTGTGGAACCAATGCCAGTACTCTAAAAGGAACAAAAATTGGTATCATCAGAAATAATACCCGAGAGGAAACCATTTTTCTTCTGCATTTTGAATCGTTCCAATTGTGAAATTAAATAATAAATAATAACCACACCGAAGCAGATAATTCGATTAAATTTCATAAAATTTAAAAATATACTTTCAGACTTCACATTAAACTAAACTTTTTTAATTAACTTAGTTTAATTTAATCATTTTTTTCGTAGCCAGCTTTACATCGCAAAAATGTAAGTAATTTTAAGGATTTGTATACTTTCAAATTTTAATTTTAATTTTTTTAAATTATTTGAAATGAATTGAATTAAATAAACATTTTTTTCTTCCTTCATACTCGTATTACCGAAATTAAATTATATTAAAAAATTTACTTTCAGGGGTTAAATTAATTCAACTCTTTAATTTAATTGAATTAAATTAAACTACATTTGCTTTTTTCGTTGTACTCGTAGTGTACAAATTAAATTAAATAATCTACAAAAATTCAACATACAAAAAAACAGTATAAAAATATGAAACTAAACGGCAGTTTTTTTATATTAGTCAAATTAAATATACTGTATTATAATTTTCCATGACATTCGCATTGCAACAATTTAAATAAATAATCCACAAAAAATAAGGACATACTAAAACGATTACTACTAAAATGATTACTATTACTAAAATTGTCCATCAAAATATTTGGCATATTTACATTTTGGTAAGGAAAATATTTCTATAAAACAATTAATTCTACTTTCATAGATTCAAAACAGATGATTAATTTTAATACACATTTTTTTTATCAAGCACCATTGAAATTTACATTTGCATTTAGTCCGATACTAGTTTTAATATAAAATAAAGATTAAATTGTCGGTTTTCGAATAAACGATATTATTAATAAGTTTTCATACATGAAATAATCAACTAAATATAGAATAAAAAGAATTGGCTAAAAGAATTATTTTGCGCCGAAAAAAATATTTACGATTATAATAATTATTGAAAAAATTTACCCCAAGAATAGGCCAAACTAATAGTTATAATACTGAAGAAATAGGCCAAAAAATATTTTACGCTAAACATGTGAGCATTTTTCTTTGCAATTTCAATAAAAATGTCGTCTCTTGCTCTTCGAGTAAGCTGCAATTTCGTCGTAGCTTCCTAAGCCGTAGCCCGTGAGCTCTATAAGTTGTCATCTGCTTGCAAGTAGAAATCTGGACGAGACATTATTAACATATGCCCTCTTTATCTGTGTCAGAACTTGTAGTCAGCGTCGAAATTTGAAATTGCTCTTTTGATTTCACAACAGCCGCAAGTTTCAATACAACTAAACGACCCAATACAAATAGTAAGGTACTTGTAATTGAACGAGTATTAAGCTGCTTTTTTGCTACACGCGTTGATGTTTAATTTTCACCAACATAATGTTATTAGGAACTACGTGAAATAGATAATCTAAAGACGACTATAATTTTAATTAAAGTAAAGGCAAATTAAAATCAAGTAAAATGGAATGGCAAATACATTTTAAATAAGGTTCTGATTTTTAGCATTTTCAATTGTACGGTATGTTTTAAATTAATCTCGACAAAAAATGTGTTATAATTTCGATAATTGTGCATTTACAGAACCGCCCAGACGTTATCCGCCCCGACAGCCCCGCCATCCACCAACTATGACAGTGGCAGCGGTTGCATGACCACCAATGACGCCGGCATGACCTGCAGAACCTGCAGTGATGGTATGACCACAACTCGACGCTGTCAGAGTGGATGGGTCTCTGAAGATCCCCTTCCCTTTTATAACGGATACACGTATGGCAACGTGGATCAGCTTGGACAACTTGTGCCGTATCAACGGCATTTTGTCCAGGCGTCCGGATACCAGCAGTATGAGGTAAGGGCAGCAATTCGGGCCACTTGCAAAAAGGTGCAACAATTCGGGCCACCTGATTTCAAGGGAAGCTGTATGAACACCACGCAAAGTTATCCCACTTTAAGAATTTCAAAACATCTAGAATAATTATACCCATGCAATACAGCCAGAAACAGTAGTGTTTGTTGAGTTACTCATTAATAGGAGCGATTTGGAAATACTTCTTCATGAATTTGCTGTGAAAAATGGTGACGGAAGACTACAGGGGCGCCACTGGCAATGAGATTGCAGGTGTGTGCCGGTCTGCTTGCATTGCGTGCAACAGATGGATCAGCTGATTGCGGTTGTTGTTCACACCTAGATTTCCTGTAGGGCATGTTGATAGCAAGGGGGCATGCCGTCTGCGTGATCAGCACTTTTGATCATACGCCCTTTTGAGACAGCGCAGAGAGAACTGTTCAAGCAAAAGAGTATGCATTTTGGCTAATATTTGTGATAGTTCTTGCGGTAATCATTTGCATAGAATATGATAAATATGTAACTTTAAACTTGTAATATGTAAACTTATAATATATAAACCTTAATTATAAAATACTAGATTTTTTCTTCCTCCAGATACATATTTATCATACTCTATGCAAATGATTACCGCAAGAACTATCACAAATATTAGCCAAAATGCACACTTTTGCTTGAGCAGTTCTCTCTGCGCTGTCTCAAAAGGGCGTAAGATCAAAAGTGCTGATTACGATTAGATTACGCAGACGGCATGCCCCTTGCTATCAACATGCCCTGGTTCCTGGGTCGTCTCGTCTGCCTTGGTTTGTGATGAACAGCAGCAGTAATTAAATGCACGCGCATGGCGCCCCTTGGAATCCCGGTGGCCCGAATTGTTACACGTTTTGCAAGTGGCCCGAATTGCTGCCCTTACCTCATACTACGTCTACCAATAATCCGAGTCTCACTATATGAAGATAACCATGAATTTGTACCGGTAGTGAAATGAATAATGCACTTTGCGAGATTTTAATTTCGAGCATTTGTCATTTAGTTTTTATGGTGCGCTATGTTTTAGAACGTTAAAACTTAACATTCACGACATTTCGACCTGACCCTTTCATTATTACCTGCTCTTTTTATCGGAAATGTAGTTGAAAGTTTGGGAATGGAAAGGGAGAAGTTTGAGCGGCAAAATAGCAGCCACAGGCAGAAAATTATCTGGTATTTTTTGCACCGATTGCACTTTCAGAGCAGATGCACGGTGTAGTGGCTGAACTTGTTTTTCTTCTGACCAAACAGCAACATGTGATACATCATTGTGACACGAGTTAGAGAGACCTTAATCGTGGCTTCAATCTCGATGGGGGGGGGGGAAATCGATTCCTAATCGCGCAAGAACCAGACACAGAGCCGATCGGGAAAACTATTCACAGAACTTTTCGACTCAAGGAAAAAACTGTGCTGATGACCAGAGACGTAACGAACTTTCATGGATGTACTTAGTGGAGGGGGGGGGGTTATTTTATTGAATGCAGTTATAAGTTGGGGGTCAACTTGTTCTGAATTTTAAAGGTCTGAAATTACCCCCAAGGTCTCCTTCTAATGGGGAATTATATCCTAGGACTTGTCCGTTTTGCTGATGAAAATAAAACAATACCACGCCCCCCACAACCCCGAATTTAATACTAAGTAAAAGCTCCTCCCCCTCAACTCACCGACGGAATTAGGTAAGGACAGTTGCCCCAGTGCCCCCTCGTTTCGCCTGTTTATACTGACCAAAGATTCATATGACGACTGGTTAAGGGGAATTGGCAGCTTGGTTTTGGTTTAAAAATCTTCCCCGGGTCGCTGGCTGTGGTGATTCAAATCATTTCACTTTATACTCGAATTTAATTTATTCTCACGATATAATGAGTTTGCAAATACGTGGATACAAATCAAAATTCGCTTTATGACACCACTATAAAATGGGAAGTCAGTCACAATACGACACACTCTACGCATATCGTCGTTCAAATAATTAGCAGCGTAGCTCGGCCTCTGTTGCAGACATTTTTCAATCAGGGGGTGTTTCCATGTTGAGGTTTTTTACGAGTTTTATCATCCTAAAGTCAGTAGAGGTAAGTTTTCCATAGCGCATCCTTCTGTATCTGGCAAGCAGGTGCGTTTACTGTTCCAGTTACCATGTCTCGATCTCGTGATGCTCAGACGTTAGAGGGTGTGACCATATTATGGCAGTTCTCGACATGGTTGGTGAACAAAGGTCAATTAAACAAAATCTGATTTAGTATCATCGAAACCATCTCGAGCTGATTTCTACTTTGCGCTCATATCAAATGTCTTCCCCACAGTGCCTGCTTTCAAAGCAGAAAAGCACACACTCTGTTTGCGGCTTCAAATAACCAAAGAATTGCCTGCACTGTCTGTCGCGGCAATTGCACAAAAAATCTTCGTCATTTTTATGCGAAACATCTCCGGATTGGGTATGCATTCTGCGATGAGAAAACTCCACACCTTGATTATTTGTATCTTCATCTGTGGGTTAGTCGGTAAGCTCACGTGACATTAACCACATCTGAATTTTTAGGGTTTGCTGCTGGTATTATGATATTATTTAGTTTCAATTTTCCACATTTAGCATTTTAATTTATGCACCATTGTAGGTGAATTGGACGCCGATGGATTCGAAGACATACAATACGACACGGATGATTGGAGCCGGGAGACGGGCAAACCGGTAACCACATCACCCACCAGAGGTCGAACGAAACCAGTTTTCAGTAAGCCGCTTCATGAGAATCTCAGTGGAAACCGAAACGTAAAACGGTATTTTGCCCAATGCGCTTTTATTCTTTACAGCCCGTTCAACAACACACAATTCTCGTTGGGAGTACGGTGAGTGGAAACGGACAAGCGGTCATGGTTTCGGATGAAATTTAACGAGAATGCGTCTTTTGAAGAGGGTTGAAAGAAGACCGTTAATTGCCCTGTAACAAAGGAACATTCTCAAACGGGGTCGTCAAAAAAATTATCCACTATAGTATGTGTCGATAGTTTCACTACTTTTTTCAGCAGCGAAGTTTTGGCGAAATTCACCTTCCTTCAGCTGTCGATGGTCGACTACATCCAGAGGCTCGCTTAGGGTCCTTACAGGTCGGAACCAGGATCCCTCACGATAGGGCCAGGGGTGGGCAAAGCGGAAAAATTATTTTGTTTCAACATTGAACCTAAAATTCAGCCTCTTGTCATTGATCATTTTGAAACTTGTAGGGGTGTGGGAGTCTGATTTCCAGAAGTCCCCTGAATTTCAAAACGTTTTGAGAGATATCAGTTTTTCATCAAATGTGGACCGTTCTTGAATGTTTTGAACTTTTCATTTGTATTATTCATTAGGGAGCTTATATTGGACTTCAACAAACCTCAAATTTGAACGAAAAATTAATGTTTTTGAAAACGTTTTGAAATCCCAGAGGACCCACTGGAAATCACACTCCCACACCCCCACAAGTTTCAAAATGATTGGGGACAAGAGGCCGAATTTCGGGTTCAATCTCGAAAAAAATGCATTTTGCCCCTTTGCCCACCCTCTGGCCTTACCGTGAGGGGCTTTGGTTCCAACCCGTAAGGACCCTAAACGAACCTCTGATTATATCTTAATTGATGTTTTGGGGGTGTATAACAAACGTGTCAGTATGGCACTTGCACTGGCAGCGGCACTGGCAGTGGCACTATGGTAGTGGCAGTGGCAGTGGTAGTGGCAGTGGTAGTTGAGTTATGGCAGTGGCACTAGGGCAATGGCACTATGGCAATGGCAGTGGCAGTGGCACTACCGCGTGAAAACTTAGAGTACGAGAGTGCGCCACCTATTGTTGGGTGCAGAGTTGTCCCATTTTTTCATCGGATTACCATTGGTCCTATTTTTTTCCTATTTTTTCATTTTTTTCTATCGGGATATCGGGATGGGACTAGCCTGGAAATGGATGGGAATGAGAACAAGTTAAATGTCTCTTATAAAGTGAGTTTTGTTTTCAAAAAATAACAAACTGAATTATAATTTTAGGTGAAAAATCGGTCCTTGATTGCTTAATTGGTGGAAAGTTGTGTCTCGATATAAAACCGAAGTCAACTGACATTCTATTCAGTGTGTAAGGCGAAGAGTCACGTGGAAATGTACCAAACACGGACATTTTTATATGGAAATGAGAAATGGGAAATTTCATTTATGGAACAGGAATGGGGAATTTTTTTGAAAAATGGGATGGGAATGGGTGGGACCCGCCGGGCGATGGAATGGGAATGAATAGGAGCCTAAATTTCTAAATGGGACAACTCTGGTTAGGTGTCGTTATAATTAACTACGTTTTTATTAGTTTGCCTAATGCATCACATTGGTAGAGGCAAGGACTGTGAGGATTTCAGGGATAAGGCATAAAACACTCATGAAACAAGTTTGTCTAGGCAAACAGCAAAAGCATTATTAATTTTATCATTCACAACAGCATTTATAATGCCCAGCAAAGCCTTTGGTAGAGTACTGCTGACCAAACAAGTATATATGCCTGTAAGTCAAAGGCATTCGTGGATTGCAACAAACCACTGCAAAGATCTAGTGTAACAAAATCCGACACACACTATTGCCAAATCTGCTATACAACACATTCGTAATTATCCAAAATCCAATCGTTTTTTAAATTTTCTTAATAACAAACCAGTGTCGTCAGATCTGGCGACGTATAACTGCCTTGCAATCGTATGGAAATGTCGAAAGTGCAGCTATGCATCAACTTTATTATATTTTGTGCTCTTGTGAGGCCAAGCCAAGGCAAAGAAAAGCTATGCATCAGCGAGAGCTATTTTGGGCAGTGTGGCGGAGATGACGAAGCCTGTGTCCAGTCGTGCAACGATGATAAACTAAGCGGTGGAAAGTGTGGAGCATTTAAAAGTATCAGGGTGTGTTACTGCGAAGGATGTCATTAAGGCGTAACAGGTACTGTACTGTTGGTGTAGTTTAAACCCACTTTAACATAACCAGTGGCTCAAATTGGGTCCTGACAGTTCAGAACCGGATCCCAGGCGGCAGGGCACAATAGATAAAAAACGCATGATTTGATATTTATTAAAAAATCAACCTATTGTTTTTTATCTTTGTAAAACGTCTGGTGGTGTGGTTCCCATTTTCAATGGCCCGGTACTTCAAAACATTTGCCAAGCTCACATACAAAAGTTCTCAACGTAAAGCAGATATAAAATTAAGGCCGTGCTCGTTTCCATCAAGCTAAACGTATCGTATGTGAGCTTGATTTTTGTGCGACACTAGGGTCCACAAATTGAGGATTGTTAACATGACTTATTTTTGAAACGCAAATGTGTCGGTCTGTTTGTCTGTCTTTCTCTTCGACTGTCTGTCTGTCTGTCTGTCTGTTTGTCTGTGTTTGCATCAGTGTCTGTGTCTGTGTTTGTGTCTGCATCTGTGTTTGTCTCTGTGTCTGTGTCTGTGTTTGTCTCTGTGTCTGTGTCTGTGTTTGTCTCTGTGTCTGTGTCTGTGTTTGCATCGGTGTCTGTGTCTATGTCCGTGTTTCTGTTTGTTAACGGAATTTTCGGGCAGGTAAATATTTTAAATAAGCCATGAAATTGCAAACCGTACCGTATCCGCCCGACCTCAAGGGACAATTTTATGCCCTAGGACGTGCATTCCGCCCGTGCCTGCTTATGCAATTATGCAATGGTAAAGTTGTGAGAAAAAGGAATTGCCTAGAGTTATCACAGCGTTCAGTAGCCTACAGTGTTCTTGTTTTGCCGTTCAAAATTTACGACACGCTGATGATTAACAGAAAAAAGCGGAAGTAATAGACTTGGTGACTGTATTGCCGGGGGGGGGGGCACTCTTGTTTGACGGCCCTGTCGTTGCCTGCTTCTTTCTTATTGAATGTGAAAAAAATGCAAACGGATTAGGGTGTCCAACCCCATTCCGATCCTTTACCCGAATTGTTTGTAATTCTTACGTATTTTCGACCAGCTCTCGGAAATATCCGGTAATCTTTCGCGATCTGATACGGCATATAAAAAATTTGCCGATCTTGGGAAAAATATTTCCCGGTCCGAATCAACGGGGAACACAAACCTGGCGAACTTGACGGAAATGTTTTTGGGTTTTTTGAGAAATTTTTCCCAAGCCGAATCGCGGTATCAAACGAAATTCACCGACTTGTCCGGCAGTCTTTCATTGGGAAACCAAAAGATGGCGACCTTGTCAGACAGTTTGGCCGGTGTCACACGAAACCACGAAACCTCGCTCAGTCGGATTCCTTGACGCAACAAAAACTGACAGACATGTCAGACACAATCTCTCGATCAGAGACGTTCTGGAAAGGAAAGATGGCCACAGTGTCGGACACCCTGTTGGGTCTGACGGGAAGTGTTACACGAGCCATTGATCGATTGACCTTACTGGAGTCTTCAGCAAGAAGGAGGTTTACCAATATTTCGGACGAGAAAACGTTGACGGATATTTTTACAGTGGTAACGCCAGACGAAAGGGATGCGAATGTTAGAAGAAACCGTGGAGGATTTCTGGTGTTCGCCCAAGGACCGTCGCTCTGGAAACTGCCTGGCGAAGATGTCGGCGAGACGAGAGAACTTTCAAACTTTTCCGGAGAAACGCATTGCGCAGTTGCAGTGGATTGTGTTAACCATCATCTCTACTGGACAAATTACCAAACGGGAATTAGACCTTCTCGGTATGATGGTTCAAACAATCACCTGGTCGTCACGAAAGGTAAAATACGTCATAACAAATAGCGTCGTCTGGTGGCATTTTCTGGAGAGCGATGCTGATTATGGCATCAATTTTCATTTCTAGCTGGAATATATCTCGGATTGGCTGTGAACTTTGTGTCCGGAAACATGTTTTGGGTTGAAGGCAGCGCCATTCTTGTAGCGAAGATGAGTCACCTGGAGGCTGGACACAAAACTATCATTTCACATGTGGGAATCGACTTAAATTCGGCCCTTGCCGTGCATCCTTCCCGCGGGTAAGTTAATGAAGCGATTGACCTTCAACTAAGCAACCACTTTTTGAGTTATGCGATAATAAATGCAGTGAAACGTTTGATTATTTTCTGAGCGTTTACCAAAATATCTTGCTCATGGTATTAGCAGTTGTCATGCACTGATTGCCTTTGCAGTCAAGGATCGCAATTTATATTGCGCCAAAAGGAACAGTATTCACCCGACTCAAGTAGTAGCTAAGCCACACCCCCGCCCCCCTCGAGTCACACACCGGTCCAAATATACGGTGCATGCGAGGGCGATGTTCACATGCTAGGCCATAAAACTGTCCCTTGAAGTCGGGAGGATATAACGACAAATAGAGTCCTCAAAAATTTATGCGTTTAGGGATAGTTGTCAGACATATTCAACCTCGACCGGTATTCGATTAAAATCTGGATGTCGAGGAAATCTAAATCTCACCTTAATAAGTTGAAGTTCATTTGCAGTAAATTTGCTTGTGTGCACAACATCCGAAAGTCAAAAGCAATTATGCAGTGTCCTTAAAAATGTAACAAATATTAAAATATTATTGTGTTCGTGCTCTTCGATTGATTCCCGTTCAAAATGCAACAGCTGGAAAAGTTGCCGCGTCAAAAATTATTTTCGAACCAATCACCTCATGTGACAGGAAATTTTTTTGGTACCGTCCAAAACAAAGGAAAAAACTAAAAGCGGATTGAGGTTGGCCGGGGCAGAAGGCAAGCCTACTGGAGAGGTCCCAAAAAAAATTTCGCTTCCCCCCCCCCGCCGGGCGAGGAGGAAGCTTCGACATGTAAAAAGCCTAACAAATTTTGGGGCAGTTACATGATTTAAACTTCATAAATCACAGTATAAAACTAACAGGCAGCCTTTCCCCATCAGGTGAATAAAGGGATGATGAAATTACAGCAGTGCCATCAAGAAATTCATTGTAGTTTTGGAACCACCGCTCGATCATTTCGTTATTGTAATCCACAGAAACAGAAACCGATGAAGAGTTTGCTGTGAATTTATTGCTGTCCTTTCCGAAGAAGAGTTTACAATGTGAACTAATCAACTGTACCAAAGCAAAATGTCTGCTAATTATTGTTCCGATCATTTTCCGCAGATACTGGAAATATCGAATGCATTTCGTTGAATGGAGGAGGCAAACGAATTGTCAAAGGAAGCGCGGGGGAATTTTTTGATAGCATCTCATTGTCGGGAGGACGCGTTTACTGGACGTCCCACCATCCAACGTAACTCAACATTGCTAGTGAGTCCTGTAATTGTCTTTCTTTAATCCACGCTCTGTTGCAGTGGCACGGTGAATAGTATCACCAAAAGTGGATTGACAATGAAGCAACATTCCCTTCCAGCCGGACGGAGTGGATCCTTACGCGGAATTGTTTTTGTGCCAGAACAGTGCCCCAAATGTACGTTCAATTAAAACCATTCAATTTATACCTCGATTCGCAGCCTGGTTACATTTTCCTTTTAGTGAACAATGCATGCGCTGTTTCCAATGGCGGATGTCCTTTGATCTGTCTGCCTCTTCCGGGAAATAACAAGAAATGTGTCTGCCCTGACGGCAATTCATCCTGCACTTCGTAACAACTTTTGTAGTTTTTTTCCCGATTTGTTGGACAAACTTCCGTCGCAGACCTCTTTTTGTTTGTTTGATCGTTTTGTCGGTCCTAAATTTTAATCGGAATCGACATTTATTACAGATTTAATTTAATTGAGAAATGAATAAGTGGGTCAATTTCGACTAAAACAGTCACTGAAGAACTTAATTGAAATTCCTTGACAATTAATTTTTAGCTAACCGAGGAAGTGATTACGTTCTGTAATTTTAGTCTTTATCATCCCTGGTTTAAAATGGTCTTCCCGGAAGTGATTGCACACGTGTCACGCCAGATACAATTACGAAATGAACAGCTTCAATAAATGAAACCGCGATTGATCAAGACAAAGCGACAATTGCCGCAAAAGGTTGTTTGCTGCTTTCTTATTCCAAAGAGAAGAGTAGGCGCATAAACAGAACTTCCCCTCACGCTAAACACGGCAAAACATTACAAGAGCAGAGAAGCACAGGGAACATCGTTGCTTGATTGATTGATCAGTGATATTTGGCTTGGCTATGCAGACGAATAGTCTTGTAGTTGATGCAGTAGAAGAGAGCAGACAATCCCACCGCAAACTGCATGTACGGAGCGGCGGTCCCGTAACGCACCGCCACGTATTTGTGGAACCAACGCCAGTACCCTAAAAGGAACAAAAATTGATATGATGAGAGATAATACCGTAGAGAAAACCATTTTTCTTCTGCATTTGAATCGTTCCAATTGTGAAATTAAATAATAAATAATAACCACACCGAAGCAGATAATTTGATTAAATTTAATAAAAATTAAAAATATACTGCAATTATGTAAATAATTTTAAGGACATGTATATTTCCAAATTTAAAAAAAAAATTGAAAATATTTGAAATGAACTGAATTAAATAAAAAAAATTTCTTCGTTTATACTTGTATTAGCGAAATAAATTAAATTTAGAAATATACTTCCAGAAGTTTAATTAATTAAACTCTTTAAATAAGTTGAATTTATTTGAATTTAATTAGCTTTTTTCGTTGTACTCTTTTAGTACAAATTAAATTAAATAATCTACAAAAATTGAACACACGAAAAAACAGTATAAAAATATGAAACTAAACGGCAGTTGTTTTAAAATAATCAAATTAAATATAATATAATATAATTTAACGTCTCTTTGACATTACAACAATTTAACTAAATAATAATAATCCACAATAATCCACAAAAAATAAGGACATACAATATTAAAAATGTGAAACTGAAGAGTAAAATTTAAAAGTCCTTGTCAACTGGAGCAAAATGGTCTAATGTAATAATTAATTGATGAGAAGGGCAATCGGTTCGAGAGGAAATTTTTTCGGCCAATTGAGAAACTCACAAAAACTGAAGCTTCTGCAAATTTGGCGATGAAAACTTTTATCCACTTATTTATTAACAAATATTTCCATCAATAAATGAAAAAAAATCGTGAAGGACTGCGTCAAAGCAAACACAATCAATTTCAACGATTTTTTACGGTCAAGAAAAACAAGATATACACACAATACTTTAATAAATTGATTGATTGATGAGGTTAAACTTGCATTTGAAATCATCATTCCTCTTCCTCGCTGTGGAAAGTGTACTCACCTCGACTAACTGCTCTCGACATGGCCACCGGATTCAAGCTGCGTCGTGACAGTCATGCCGGAAGCTCCCCAATCTTCACCTGTCCGAATGCCGTGTCCGCTAAATAAAAATTAAAACAGCCAATGAAATGAAGCTAATCCATCAATCAAGCGCAGCCGAGAATGCTAAATTTAACAAGCTGAAGACGATCAATCACGAAGCGTGGACGACAGGCAATAAGTCCCTGCCCTAGGTGCGTGGAAAAAGGTTAATGCAAATGATTGCGCATGTTCGCCGACAGTTCTCCTAAAGTGACCGTGACCAATATTGTTTTTATGGCACAATATTTGAAGTGAATCTTAAAACAATTTATGAGAAAGCGAGACGATTTGTTTTTCAAAGCTGGATTAGCGAACTTCTCCAGCTGACCTCGTATTGGAGTTTTTGTATACTATTATAAAATACCAACGTTAAGAGTTCAGTGATTTTGGCAAACACAGCATTTGGGAACGTTGCGGCTCGTAAATCCAAATTAAGTTTAGAAACTTACAACTTTGGGATTGGATGGAATCAAATTGTAGGGTTTCTGTCAATAACTCTGAAGTTTTCTTTATCCCGAAAATGTGGGTATGAGGCAAAGTCTGTATTTCGGCTCACTCATGGGTTTCTCTTTGATCGCAGGTGCTTGATTGTTTGATTTGCTGTGCTATATCCTAGTATACTATAGCACTTCTGAAAATCAAACAATCAAGCAGCTGCCATCAAAGAGAAATCCATGAGTGAGCCGATTTATCGACCAATTAGAGAGTGAGCTGAAATACAGACTTTGCCTCTTACCTGATCCTATTCAAAAAAATTGCGAACAAAGTTTTTGCATACCAACAAGGCAGAAGAATGTAACTGCGTTCACAATCAAGCAAACGACGACCAAGCAAACTGATTCGGCTCGCAGCGTCACGGCTTCTTTCAATGGGCTCGATGTGGATGCCAGGTGCCCGTCCTTCAGATAAGAGTGGGAAGGCTTGTGTTGAATCAGCCGTTTCTGAATGCGTAGGATGCCATGTAGGATGACGATGCTCTCTCCCTTCCTGCCATTGCGGCGGCAGCTCGTTGTCAGTCTGTCTTCGTCCATTGTAAAAGCGAATCTGCTGCCGGCCACCTGTAGGGGCAAAACAAATTAGGCTCCCAGACTACAATCAACGACAAGATTGAGTACACTGGAAGGTCCGGGTTATGGGCAAAAGGGGCGGAGTAGGGGGTGGTTTTCATACAATCGAATAATCAACCACCTGACCTGCAGCGGTTGCTTTGTTCCACTTTCAAAACAGGAATTTTTTGCCCAGTTTATGTAAAGGATGAAAGCTATGTACAAAATTGGATGAAAGTTTAAAATTTCATGACATCACCGAGCTAAAAAAAACACATTAAAAACAAAAATAACAGGCAACACCGGAAACAAAATTGGGCGAGGGCAAACAATCAAGCAAACAACCGGTATCGCATATGAACAATAAAATTGATTACGTAATATGTGAATGGCGCCTTGTCGTGCCCATGTAGCTCATTTGAGCATAGTATTGGAAAACCATCCATGCGTGACCTTAAGTGACGCCAGAAACCCTCTTAAAAAAGTGAACAGTTTCACTTACCTCAGGGCCATCTTCCTCAGCGCCTGTCAGTCCAAAATCAACCTCCTCCTCGGCGCCTGGCTCCGTCATTTGAACTCCGAACTGTGACATCAGTTACTAAGAGCCAATTTACGGCGCCTGCAAAAGTTGGGAAAATCACAAACCATTGGCATTTCCCGGTGGGGTCCCACAACACCGAGGGACCCAGCAGAGTTCCGGCTTTCCGATGGATCACGAGATTGGTTCCCGTGGCCACGCAATGGCGCAGCCATCCCTCGAAATTGAACACCTTCTTGAAAGATGTAAAGTCGAAATAACAAAGGAGAGAAAACTTGCTCGCATAGCTATCACCTTACTGGATGAGATACCATCGGCCAAGAGCCAACATGGCCTAGTTTCGTCACAGATTGCCACACACAAATGAATGAGCAGTGAATGAAGAGGGTGAATGAACAGAGAGCAGAGCACGTGCATTTATTGACGGCGGTGTTTTGCACGTGCGGGATGCCTATTGGTACGCCACTAAGGCCAACTGCAATAGAGAACAAACAGCTGATTCCACCTGTGCAGAGAGTGAGTTTGAGCATTCTTGATTCTCGGAAAGTATTTTATTTTTTTCAGACGTAATTGAATTTTTCTACCCTTTCGCGTGCTACCGCTTCAGATCACATTCATGGCGAGCCTTGCGATTCCTTCTTCCAGAGCCCGGCTAGACTTTGCTAATCGTCATGGCATCGAAATGTTTCTTCTTGCACGGGAATGTTTTGAGATTGCCCCCTTGTGCAAACGACCGGCTTATTGGGAAGATCTGCTTGACGTAAGGTCATCATAGAATCAACAACAAGATTGAGAACACTCGAGGGTCCGGGGTATCGAAAAGGGCGGAGCAGGGGGTGATCAGGTGGTTGATTGTTCGATTGTTTGAAAACCACCCCTGCCCCGCCCCTTTTGCCCATTCCCCGGACCCTCTATTTCCCGGACCCTCCAGTGTACTCAATCTTGTCGTTGACTGTAACTCCTTGAATAATTGATTCACTGACTAAATCATACCTGTTCATTTAGGTAATTGTCCATCACTTCCAGGGGCGCCAGCCGAGCCTATCTGTAGGAGGATTAGATTCCATTTTGAAACAGTTTCAGCACCTGCGCGACTTGCCATTTAAGGAGCGAAAAAGTATTGCTATTCTTCCACCCCCTTATGAATACTGTCCTGTGAACTGTCACTACTTGGAAAGCGGTCTCAAACGGAAGCTTGTTGCAAGTCAGAACGAATCAACAAAGATATGACAAAAATGTGTTTGCTTTGATTGAAAACACTTATTGCAATTTGCGAAATTGATTTCAAAATCGATTTCAAAATCGATCTACCGGTATGTTAACTTCATTTCTGTAAAAACAAGGAGCCATATTTGCTAAAAAAGGTTTCTCAAGTTTTGTGTTTTAGGGCATTTACATGCTTACTTAGTGATCAATTTTAGGCTCAATTGAGATAAAGAATATTATGTGTTGCAGTTTTTTCCTGCGAGCAGTTGAAAATTGCGCTGTCTTAAAATGCAGTCTGTCAATATTTAAGTTTTCCTGCAGAAAATCGTGTTTGTGTCTGTGTCTGTGTCGGTGTCGGTGTCGGTGTCGGTGTCGGTGTCGGTGTCAGTGTCGGTGTCGGTGTCTGTGTCTGCGTCTTTCTGTGTTTGTGTCTGTGTCTGCGCCTGTGTCTGTGTCTGTTTCTGTGTCTGCCTCTGTCTGTGTTTGTGTCTGTGACTGTGTCTGTGTCTGTGTCTGTGTCTGTGTCTGTGTCTGTGTCTGTGTCTGTGTCTGTGTCTGTGCCTGTGCCTGTGTCTGTGTTTGTGTTGGTGTCGTTGTCTGTGTTTGTGTTTGTTTCTGTGTCTGTCGGTGTCGGTGTCTGTGTCTGTTGGTGTTGGTGTCGATGTCGGTGTTTGTGTTTGTGTCTGTGCCTGTGTTTGTGTCTGTGTTTGTGACTGTGTCTGTGTCTTTGTCGGTGTCGTTGTTTGTGTTTGTGTCTGTGACTGTATCTCTGTCCGTTTCTTTGTCTCTCTGTGTCTGTTGGTGTCTAACCGTGTCTGTGTTTAAGTTTGTGTTTGCCTGTGTCTGTTTTTGTGAATGTTTTTGTGTCTGCTTCTGTGTCTCTGTATCTGTCCATGTTTGTGTCTGCTTCTGTGTCTTTGTCATTGTTTGTGTCAGTCTGCATATCCGAGAAGGTGTCTGCAACTTTGTTTTTTCCCCTTTGTGTGTTTGTGTCTATGTCAGAATCCGCCTCCGTGTATGCAGAATATTTTTATCTGCCTGTGCTTGTGTCTGCGCCTGTGTCTGTCTCGGTGCCTGTCCCTGTGTTTTTGTCTGCCTATCTCTTTATGCCAGTAGGAGATTCAGTAGTACCGATTTTGTGTAAACGTGCATTTCATTTTAATAATTAGAGAGTTTTCGCAAACGGTATATCGCACGGTATAGCGGTACAGTATAGAAAACTGAACTGGGGTCCGAGAGAGTTTTTTATACTGTACCGCTATACCGTGCGATATACCGTTTGCGAAAAGTCTCTATTGTTCGGATTTACTATTTACGCACTTAACGTACAGCACATTGTCTGTCCATGATGTTCTTTAAGTACACCCAAGTATAGATTTCATACATTAAATTGCATTACGAAGAATAATCTCAGCTCATCGGAGTCATTGCGTTGAAAATCCATACATTGTTTTTACAAAGTTTTGTGAGGGTGGAGTCCGAGTATGCCTTGAAAGATGGTGACCTAACGACCGCTGCGGTAGCTGTAATCATGCGGTTAAACACGCAAGTCATACTTTGAATGTCGTCAGGTCTCAGCGGAAGTAATTTATCAATTTTTTTAAGCAATAACAAGGTCTGACGTGACTCTACTGTAGCTTCGTACATACTAGGGAACCTTACAAGAAGTACTGTACTTAATTTTTCTGCTTTTAGTTTGAGCATTGTGGTAATTTAAACGGTAAAGTATTTGAGTCATACGCCGGAAAATAGTTCATAAGCCGTATCACTTATTCAGCTTAATTAAAACCAGTTCTATAAGGTATGAAAAAAGACTCCACACTAGTTTGAGCCGGCTCTGCATATCGTGTGATTTCCCGGGTATGGTTAGCCGTACCAAACTTTGCCTGCCTTCACATCGTATTCCGTCGAACAAAAAATAAATGATTCTGTTTTTTTACGCGGTACTTTACAAGCAGCAAAAAAAATATAAATCTTAAAAATGTGCCCAATCATTCAACATCACAGAAAACAAGTTCCAGCATTTCCGTGCACGTTTTAAGGTAGAATAAAGACTCGCTTACACATTTGCAGTAGTCATATCGCTGTGATGGGTCCGAGTATATTTAGAGTTTTTATGCGATGAAATTGTCTCCCGGGCTTATGGTAGAAGGCGTAGCGAGAGAGATTGCTACTCGAAGAAAAAATCGCTCTTCTCAGGAAGTTGTCTTTTTTGTTTCTCTCGTATTTTCTTCTTCAGCGAAATTTATTGAATCCCGAATTCAGGCTTAGAGCTCCTGAATACTTCAATAATAATCGCGTTTTAATTCAATCAAAGGTATAGGTCTGTTGGAACCATTGTTGCCCGCCAAAAATGAAGAGAGAGTCCATTGAAGTTAACAACAAACAAACGGCAAAAACTTGAATTTATCGTGCGATTGGTAAAAAAACGTTGTAGTCATGAATAGCGACGTAGTCAGTTATTGGGATTCTACTCATTATTATTCCGATTGGATTCGGAACGAAAATTCATCGCAAACGGTTGCTTCTCGAAAAATTTGTGCACGCTGCTTTCAGAATTCTTCTTATGGGCCATTCCTGTTTTCTTCTTAGAGAAATGTTATTTACTGTCATAATGTCCGTGCACAAGTTGATCTACTTTTTCCAAACCGTGATATTTTAATAGCGATATGCGAACCTCCGCTTCGTTAAAAATTGCTCTGATAATTCAACGGTTTTTCTAGTTTCCTTTAAAATTTATGTCTCATTTCTTGAGATTTCATTTTGCAACTTTAACCTTTCGTTAACTTTCCTTTTCAGATTTTGCCCAATATTTACAATTTGCCCAATATTTACAATATTTGCAAATTTTTTGTTTATCGACCAGTTTCCGTATACACCAGACCGTTACACTTCAAAGAAGCTTTGAGGTTGCACCTTCTACCCACAGCAGTACTCGCTGTCGTGCATACTGTAGAAAATTGTAATATGGTCTGCAGTCATTTTCTTGCTTAAGAAGGACTGCCAAACCGGTGTAAGAAATAGCAGACGTAAAAAGCTAGTTCATTCGTCATTACAGGTTAGCGCTGCAGGCTGCCCACAATATCTGAGCAGTAATTGACGTCAGTTGCTCTTTCGAGTGCAGTTAAATATCTACGTCTACTGGCAAAAATTGGGTGTCTGTACTTCTATTAACACTTTGTAAACTTTTCATTTTTTTCCACATATTCCATAAATGCGATAATAACATCTTGTCTCTTTTTTTAGTGAACCCTGCACCTCTCAGATGGCACGAATCTTTTTAACGGTGCTGCTCATTTTTTCAAGTGTTATTTACGCGTCTACAAGTAATTTGCAGGGTAAGACAGTTTTTTTTTATTGTTGTATTGATCTGATAGGGGCTTCAGAGATGCAGAATGTTCTACTCAGTTCTGGAAAGTGAAAAACCAAAATAATATGACTACCGGGTGGAAACTTATTTTTTGGAAAATATTTACAGATTGTTGAGGTCGTGAACGTCAGTCGTTACAAAAACATGATGACGCTAAAATGTAGCAAATTCAATTGACTTCCAACGACTATACTCAAATTGTTACATCGTGCAAGAGTATGATTGAGAACTTCATTTATTCTAACCTTAGTCAAATTTGAAAATGTCATCGGAGCACAATTTTTAACCCGCGGTTTGCGAGGCTTGGTAATTGTCTCCCTGTTTGCGTTTTTGGAAAACGTACAAAGCGCTTTTGATAACAGCAATTTTGAAGCATTTTATGTAGGCTTCATAAATAATGATTATGTTCGTAATTTTGCGACATTTAAATTTCCCCGCATTGAAACTTGAAGCGCCCAACAAGGCCTGAGAAGCTCATATCTTTAATCGTTGGGACAAAGTGTCGCCACGTTATAGCTTTCGCTGTGAGGATGTAACTGCTAAAATTTGAACAAAGTCTTTCCTAAGACAACAGTTTACAAAGTTGAAATGCATTTGGGTGTTCTGTAGAGCGTTTCAGCAAAAGCGAGACTCATGAAAGACTCGTCAAAGATATAATTGCCAGAGAGCTCCCTGACATTTCGTCACTTAGTTCTATGCACAAAGTAATCTTGAGCTCTCTAATCCTTTTGAAATTTTTACCAACGATGATTAAGATGCGTTACTACTGTTTGAGATCAAATTTTCTTTCTTTTTATATTTTTTTTCGAATTTTTTATTCGGGGACATTTTCGTCACTTACCCCTGTCTAAATATTAAAAAATTAAAATACTTTATTCATACATTTTCAAAATGTGAAGTAATATGAAGCTATAGAGTTCCGAAATAGTAGGTCTTGGTCGGTTATCAAAGACTGAAAGTTTGCAAATTAGCAAAAATCGTTTTTTTAAACTTTATCGAGTTATCAATCTTGCTCCTGAGTTCTTCTGCCGACATGACAGAGTTCGGGCTGGTCTTCTTCGCGAATTCGATTCTGACGGCATATTCGGTCTTGCGCTTTCCCTGTTTCGTGCGCCCGGAGTGAGCGCGGATGCATGTCTGGCAGCTGCTGCAGCGGTTCACTTCCATAAGTAAACGCAACCTTCTCGGGCACTTTCCGCATACAAATGCAGCGGCTGTCCAGGCGGCTGAGATACAACTTCAAGTCCAAGTCAGTGAATCGTGGTGGAAGAGCAGTAAGCCATGAAAGGGACCATTCCTTGCCGAGGACATGAAGACTGTAGGAGAGAGAATCATCAAAGGTGATCTTTTTGGGTTGCCGGTCGGGCTCATTGTGCGTTGTCGTAGAACCTGCGGAAAGAGCCTTAGTAGAACAATAGTGAGCTGTATTTGACATTTACGCATGACCGTTTTATGAAAATCGGTATAAGTGAGCAATCAATTGATGAACCGCTCGTATGAACATACTGCTGGTGACGCTTGCAGTCGTTAGGAATTCTCCCTGCGGCAGCGTCCGAGCAAAAAACATCCATCTGTTTGGTATCAAACTGACCACTCACGGTCAATGGGACGGAGACATCTTACATATTTTGTGCTCAAATCTCACTACTCTCATTCTTCCACTCTCACATCCCCATCCTGATAACTCAGATCCCCCATCTTACAACCCCCATCTGTCATCTCCCATCCCAAACCGTTTACATAAATCCCTCAGTTTGATGCAAACGTTTGTTTTACTTGTTGAGTAGTCATAAAATGTAATATTATATTGCTGAGTACAACCAGGGTTTTATCCAAAAGAAAGTATGCGACAGAAAGGTTGTTCCTCGCCTGCAGTGTTTATTTTGGCTGCCTGTTTTCAGAGCGACGGACTACAACAGAGCCAAACAAAACAAGTGGATTTCTCGTTTTCGCGCAGGGTACAGCCCTTTGGAAATTACCTCTTGATGATCATGACGACATAAAACAGCTTCCAAATATTTTTGGAGAATACATTAGCGCAGTTGCAGTGGATTGTGTTAACCATCATCTCTACTGGACAAATGATCAAACGGGAATTAGACGTTCTCGATATGATGGCTCAGACAACCATCTGGTCGTCTCAAAAGGTAAAACACGTCATACGAAATACCGTCATTAATGGCATTTCCTGGAGAGAGATGCTGATTATGGCATCGATTTTCATTTCTAGCTGACTTAAAGGAGGGATTGGCCGTAGACTTTGTTGCCGGAAATATGTTTTGGACTGAAGACAACGCCATTGTTGTAGCAAAGATGAATCACCTGGAGGCTGGACATAAAACTATCATTTCATTCAAGGAAAGGACCGAAAACACCTACTACTACTACAACTCATTTATACGAGGACTTGCCGTGCATCCTTCCCGCAGGTAGATTAATGAAGCGATTGACCTTCAACTAAGCAACCACTCTTTAGGTTGTGCAATAATACATGCAGTTAAGCTTTTAATTAGTTTTCTGAGCGTTTACCAAATATGTTGCTCATGGTATTAGCAGTTGTCATGCACTGATTGATTTCGTAGTCAAAGACTGCGATTTCTAATGACGATTTCTTGCTGATGTGCATAACATCCGAAAGTGATAAGCAATCATGCGGTGGCCCCAAAAACGTAACAAAATTAATATTGTGGTTGCTCTTTAACTGATGCCCATTTAAAATGCTACATGTGGAAGAGTTGCCGCGCCAAAAATTATCTTCCAACCAATCACCTCATGTGACAGGAGATGTTTTCGGTATCATCCAAAATATAAGAAAGATCTAAAAGCGGATTGAGGTTGGCCAGATGAGACGGCAAGCTTGCTGGAGAATAATTGCGTGGCAACAAATTATTTCAACTTCATAAATCACGTTATAAAACTAGCAGTTTTTCAACTTTCCATTTCAAGTGAATGGAGAGATAATGAAAAAACAGCAGTGCCGTCAAGAAATTCATTGTGGTTTTGGAACCACCGCTAAATCATCTCGTTATTGTAATCCACAGACACTGGAACCGATAAAGAATTTACCATGATTTGTTTTGCTGTCCTGCCCGAAGAACAATTTACAAGAAAAAAAATTGCCGCCATCTCAATCACTATTATACATTTGCAGTTCAATCTACTGGTCAGACTCTGACGACACAATCGAGACTGCCTCCATGGATGGAAGTAATCGTCAAGTCTTGGTCACTGGAGTTGTGGCCTATTCTCTGGCTTTGGATTACGAAGCAAACGACCTTTACTGGGCAGATTCCCGTAAGCTGACGTAGTTGTCAAAACACGAACTCATTTACAGCCGAAAATCCGTTGGTGTTTGTCCTGCACTTAACCGTTTTTTTGGACACGTTCATGTCCGGATCCGTCAATGTAATTGACAACAACCGACTGATTAAATGTCCGGCCGTCATAGTTGACGGTGACACTTCCAACTCTTCGTCAGAATAAAAGCGACATTTAATCCGCTACAGTGTCAACTAATCAAATGTACCGAAGCAAAATGTCTGTTAATTATTGTTCCGATCATTTTCTACAGATACGGGAAATATCGAATGCATTTCGCTGAATGGAGGAAACAAACGAATTGTTTCGGCTCAAGAATGGGCGGGGGGAATTCCAGGCATCTCATTGTCGGAAAGACGCGTTTACTGGACGTCCTTCTGGTCGATGTAACTCAATATTGCAACCGAATCCTGGAATTGTCTTTCCTAAATCCGCGTTCTGTTGCAGTAACATCGTGAATAGTATCACCAAAAGTGGATCGGCAATGAAGCAACATTCCCTTCCAGCCGGACGGAGTGGATACTTATACAGAATTGTTTTTGTGCCAGAAGAGTGCCCCAAATGTACGTTCAATTTAAACCATTCAATTTGTACCTCGATTCACAACCCAGTTACATTTTCCTTTTAGTGAGCAATGCATGCGCTGTTTCCAACGGAGGATGTCCTTTGATCTGTCTGCCTCTCCCGGGAAATAATAAGAAATGTGTCTGCCCTGACGGCAATTCATCCTGCACTTCATAACATCTTTCGCAATTTCTTCCCGATTTGTTGGACGAACTTCCGTCGCAGATTTCTTTATATGTGTTTGGTTGTTTTGTCGGTCTAATATTTTAATCGAAACCGAATTGAAATTCTTCGGCATACTCTTCATTTGATTATGTTTCTAATAGTATCGAACCACAGGATCGATTTTCAATTATTATTCGTTGAATAATGAAATAATTGATTTGTTTATTTGAGAAATAAGACGAACAAGGAAATTTGTCAGTCAATTTCGGCCAAAACTGAAAATAAAGAAACAGCTAAATAATTTTCTTATGTTTTGGTTAATAAAACAATTAAACTAAACTGGCTAGTTAATAAAAATTTAATTGATAATAAAACAAACAACTGAAATTGATCTGCCTATTTCGATCAAAACTAAAATAAATAATTTTCCAGTTCTTTTATTGCTGTAAAAAACTGAATCAAACATGTTAATTACTAACTATTTATTTAGGAAATAAAACAAACAACTAAAATTAGTAAATCAATTTTGACTTGGGTTAAAAACTCAATAAAAAGTACTAACTTTTTTCTTATTTGTTTGTTACTGAGATTTATTACTGATTTAATTTAATCGAAAAATTAATCAATGGATCAATTTGGACTGAAACAGTCAATGAAAAACTAAATTCAAATTACTTCGCAATTAATTTTTAGCTAACTGAGAAAATAATTTCTTTCCGTAATTTTAGTTTTTATCTTCCCTGGTCTAAAATCGTCTTCCTGGAGGTAATTGCACAGGTGTCACGCCAGATACGAATACGAAATGAAGAGCATTAATAAATGAAACCACAATCGAGCAAGACAAAGCGACAACTGCTTCAATACGTTGTTTGCTACTTTCTATTTCCAAAGAGAAGAATAGGCGCATAAATAGAACTTCCCGTGACGCTTAACACGGCAAAACATTACAAGAGCAGAGAAGCAGAGAGAACATCTTAGCTTGATTGGTTGATCAGTGGTATTTTGCTTGGCTCTGCAGACGATTGGTCTTATAGTTGATGCAATAGAAGAGGGCAGACAATCCGACCGCAAACTGCACGTACGGAGCGGCGGTCCCGTAACGCACCGCCACGTACGCGTGGAACCAACGCCAGTACCCTAAAAGGAACAAAAATTATTATCATCAGAGATAATACCGTAGAGAAAACCATTTTTCTTCTGCATTTTGAATCTTTCCAATTGTCAAATTAGATATTAAATAATAACCACACCGAAGCAGATAATTCGATTAAATTAATAAAAATTAAAAATATCCTTCGAGACTTCAAATTAAACTAAACTTTTTTAATTTAATTATTTTAATTTAATCATTTTTGTAGCGAGCTTTACATTGCAAAAATGTAAGTAAATTTAAGGATATGTATACTTTCGAATTTAAATTAAACAAAGAATTGAAATCAAACAAAGAATTGAAATCATTTGAAATGAGCTGAATTAAATAAACAATATTTCCTTCCTTTATACTTGTATTACCGAAATTAAATCAAATTTATAAATAAACTTTCAGGGGTTAAATAATTTAACTCTTTAGATTAGTTGAATTAAATTAAACTAAATTAGCTTTTTCGTTATACTCTTATTGTACAAATTAAATTAAATAATCTACAAAAACTGAACACACAAAATAAGAGTATAGATATATGAAACTAAACGGCAGTTTTTTTTAAATTAGTCAAATGAAATATAACATAATATAACTTTCCGTTACTTTTACATTGCAACAATTTAACTAAATAATCCACAAAAAATTAGGACATACAACATTAAAAACTTGAAACTGAAGAGTAAATTTAAAAGTCCTTGTCAACTGGCGCAAAATGGTCTAATGTATTAATTAATTGATGAGAAGGACAATCGGTTCGAGAGGAAATTTCTGAGGCCAATTGAGAAACTCACAATAACTGAAGCTTCTACAAATTCGGCGATGAATACTTTTATCTACTTATTTATTAACTAATATTTCTATCAATAAATGACCAAAATCGTGAAGGACTGCGTAAAAGCAAACACAATCAATTTCAACGATTTATTTTGTACGGTCAAGAAAAATAAGATATACACAAAATACGTTAATAAATTAATTGATTGATGATGTTAAACTTGCATTTCCACACAATATCAATGTCTGCCTGTCTATTAGTTTGTCCGTTTGTCTTTCCGGGTGTCTTTCTGTCTGCATTTGGGATTTCGATTGTCTGTCTATCTCTGTCTATTTGTTTCCTGTCTACTACCTTGTCCTTTATTTTAAACCAATGCCTGCTTCATTCAAGGCCGCCAGCCAGCGACGACTGAGACTATCTGATCCACCTCAAGCAGATTGTCTCCGCACGCAGACATGAAGTACTCGACCTCTCAGTCGACATCGTAGCCGCCATCCAGACGTCCACAAGTAAAAGTCGAAACCGATCAATGAAGAACTGCAATTTGTAGTGCGTCAACAGGTACAGTATTCTCCCGCACTCAAGGGACAGCTATGCCCACCCCCCCCCCAGTCACACACCGGTACATAAATTTTTTCCTTAAAATTGGGAGGATACAACAGCTAATTGAATCCTCTAAAGTGTATGCGTCTTTTGATAGTTATCAGACATGTTCAACCTCGACCGGTATTCAATTAAATTCTGGATATCAAGGAGATCTGAATCTCACCTCAATAAGCTGAAATTCACTTGTAATAACCTTGCTGATGTGCACAACATCCGAAAGTAAAAAGCAATCATGCAGTGGCCACAAGAGCGTAACAAAATAATAGTGTTTTCTCTTCGATTGATTCCGATTCAAAATGCTACATGGGGAGAAGTTGCCGCGCCAAAAATTGTTTTTCAACCAAATAAGTCATGTGACAGGAATTCTGAGCGGGTTGAGGTCGACCGGATGAGACAGCAGTCTTCCTGGAGAGCGTGACATAAATATGTCCGCCCCCCCCCGGCGGCGAAGGGAGCAGGCCTAAAAATGCATAACGCGTAAAAAATTGGGACTGTTAAATGATTTTAACTTCTAAATCACAATATAAAACTAACAGTTTTTAACATCTCCCACCAAGTGGATACAGGGATAATGAAAAAAGAGCAGTGCCGTCAAGAGATTCATTGTAGTTTTCGAACCATCGCTCGATCATCTCGTTATTGTACTCCACAGAAACCCGAACCGATGAAGAGTTTGCCGTGAATTTGTTGCTGTCTGGCCCGAAAAACACTTTACAATAAAGAATTTATTGCCGCCATCCCAATCATTTTTATACATTACAGTTCAATCTACTGGTCACACTCTCACACAACAATTGAGACTGCCTCCATGGATGGAAGTAATCGTCAAGTCTTGGTCACCGGAGTCTGGGCCGTTTCTCTGGCTTTGGATTACGAAGCAGGCGACCTTTACTGGCCAGACCGCAGTAAGCTGACTTGGTTATAGAAACATGGACTTAGATGTTTGTTGTGCACTTTACCGTCTCTTTCGATATCTTTATGTCCGCATCTGTCAATGCAACTGATGTCATGCCATAGTTGGCGGTGACACTTCCACTGTCTTTGCTGCCGCTTAGCGAAGCGGCATATAACTCGTTACATTGTGAATTAATTGAATTGATCGAAGCTTTGTCTGTTGATTATCGGTCCGATCATTGTCTGCAGATACTGGAAAATAATATACTGATGTATGATGTATAGACTGATCATAGTTTGCGGTGCCACTTGCACACTCTCTGTCAGAATAAAGCGAAATATAATCCTACATCGAATGTACGGAAACAAAATGTCTGCTAATTATTGTTTCGATCATTCTCGGCAGATAATGGAAATATCGAATGCATTTCGTTAAATGGAGGAGGCAAACGAATTGTCTCAGTTCAAAGAAGTGCGGGGGAATACTTGGTTGACATCTCATTGTCGGGAGGACGCGTTTACTGGACGACCCGCTCAACGTAACACAATAAAGCTAGCGAATGCTGAAATTGTCTTTCCTTAATCCGCGTTATGTTACAGTTTAATCGGAAGTGGTTACGGGATGGCCTTTGCACCAAGGTCCGTACTGTAGCTCTTTACTGCATGCGAGAAACATGGAATTATTTTTCATTTGTCCGTGGTCTGTTGCAGTGGTGCCGTGAATAGTGTCACCAAAAGTGGATCGACAAAGAAACAACATTCCCTTCCGGCCATATGGAGGGGGGATTTATTAGGAATTGCTTTTGTGCCAGAACAGTGCCCTAAATGTACGTTCAGTTAAAACAATTTAAAAGCATTACCTCAATTCACATCATTGTGACTTTTTCCTTTTAGTGAGCAATACATGCGCGGTTTCCAACGGAGGATGTCCTTTCATCTGTCTGCCTCTCCCGGGAAATAACAAGACATGTGTCTGCCCTGACGGCAATCCATCCTGCACTTCAAAACATCTTTCGCAGATTACTCCCTATTAGTTGGACAAACTTCCGTTGAAGATTTTTTTAACTTTGTTTGGTCGATTTGGCGTTCCAAAATTTTAATCGAAACCGAATTGAAATTCTTCGACATACATTTGAATATATTTCAAAGAATATCAACCCACTAATTCGTTTTTCAGTTATTCATTGTATACCGAAATGACTGAATTAAACGGGTTAGTTAACAAAGATTTATCTTAGGAACAGGACGAACAACGAAATTCATCAGTCAATTTCGGCCAAAACTGAAAACTAAAGAAAACTAAAATTACAATTAATTTTTATTATTTTGAGTAGTAAAACAAGGGACTGAATTGTTAGTTATTTCGTTCAGAAATAAAGCAAACTAAAAAATTAGTCAGTCAAATTCAACTTAAATTAAAAACTAAATAAAAACTATTAGATGTTTTCTTACCTCTTTGCTTACTGCCATTTATTATTTAATTTAATTGACAAAATTAATTCGAATGAAACTTCCATTGAAAAATTAAATTGAAATTCCTTCGCAATTATTTTTTGGCAAACCGAGAAAGTGATTTCGTTCCGTAATTTTTGTCTTATCATTCCTGGTCCAAAATGGTCTTCCTAAAAGTGATTGCACACGTGTCACGCCAGATACAATTACGAAATGAACAGTATGAATAAATTATACCACAGTCAACCAAGACACAGCGACAACTGCCGCAAAAAGCTCTTTTATTTAAAAGAAACATTCTCCGCACGTAAAATAATGTTTTGAATAATTAATCATCATATTTAAGGTTGATTGCTGTAAAGTATCCAATTGCGGTTTTGTACGTTGAAATAAATAAAAATACAAGTTTATTTTAAAGCACAGCCGCTTTTTGAATCATCAAAAATGTCTTTATGTACATTTAAGCAACACTACAGAGGTTAAACAACTTGATGGTGCTCAGTTTTTAATTAAATCCCACGTGCACAATTTCACTTCGAATTTTTCAAAACATGCTCAATTTGAAGCCCCTGCCTCTCTATCATAAGTTTAACACGTTTCGGCCAAGATCGTAAGCGTTATTAATTTTACTTTGGTCTAAATTCGACCAGACCTTTCGCATAACCCGTTTCAAACCTGCCACCGTAGTGGTAGCGTGGGCAAACAATTTCCACTTAAACAGACCATTCACACAAAAATCCATGGGGGCCAAGTCAGGGCTATTGCCCATCCAGTGCTCTTTCGGAATGAATTTGATTCCGGAATTTCGAAGCCATTCCTGTGTGATTCCGGAAGAGTGCGCTGGAGCACTGTCATGGTGGAAGACGACCTTGTTGATCAGCTCTCCCGGAAATAGTTTCCAAATGTCGTTCTTGAAAAGCGGCTTCAAAACATGTTGGATGTAGTACTCACTGTTGATTTTCGCTCCGGGTTTGACGAAACGGATTGCGGTTTTTCCGCGGGAGCAAACGCCGGCCACAAACATGACGCTCTTGGGGTGAGATTACTTCCAAAATTTGGTCCAACTTTCCGGACTCCGTTTTCCCCGAAACTCGTAGTAAATCTTCCGGATACCGTTAGTGTCAGTAAGATACACTCAGGCCTCATCAATGGTGACAATATTCTTCCACTTATGGCCGTTGATATAGCGCAGGAACCTCGGGCCTCGGTCCAGCCGTTTTTAGCCTGCTTGTTCGATAGGGCATGAACACGGCACTTTTTCCGCACCTTCCCCTCCAAATCCTGGCTAAAGACGTCAGCAACAGTTGTAGCCGACACACCGTACTTCAAGGATAACGCAGAATGGGTCAGCGGATTCGGTCCTGAGAGGTCCTTTTCAATGGCATCCACCAGACCAGGAGTTCGGAGTTTCGGGGAGCCACGGGGTTTCACCGATGACGGTGCAGTATCACTTCCGACTTCCTTGTTGTTATTTTTCCTGATGAGATTAGATACTGCTCTCTGAGAAACAACGATATTACTGACCGTCAATGCTTCCACAATTTTTGTGGATGAATATTTCAAACTGACCAATGTCAAAATAGACTCCCTCACACCCAAATCTAGTTTGCGACCCATCTTTGTATCCAAATGAGACAAAAAATGTATCACACATGCGAAATTGAGCGAAGCACGTGTTGGGTTTATGAGATTTGAAAATCAAATAAGGCGCCCTGTACAGGCGTGAACATGAGTCACTGAGCACCATCAAGTTGTTTAACCTCTGTATTTATCGTCACAAAAAGTCCCTCGACTTGCCATCCGGCATTTCAAATGGGTGGCGCAACGGAGAAATTTCATCTTACAGCGCTTGAAACAGGTTTATTGCGATTCTACAAACCGGAAACTCTGACAAACATTTCGGCATTGCTTTACACAAAGGCATCAAGTCGAAAATATTGCAATGTCGTTTGGACCGCTGAGAAAGCCATAAATAACAGCAACCCATGAGAGAAATATCAATACGTGTGCGGTTTTTCATATTTTTATAATTTAGGCAAAAAATACTGGTTTAGGTTTTCCATCTCGGTATGGGTCTCCCAATTCTACGTCCATACCTACATGGTCTATATATCACTGCTCTAATTACCGTTATCATCACCATCAGCCCTTCAGAAGCAGCATGTTGTCAAAATAATAAAACAACCTTGCAACTGCTGTCTGACACCGCGTTAAAACGGGGACAGAGCCTCTTTTCTCCGGACAAGAAGACTAAACTGTCGATGCAGATGAATGAGGACCTCGTCGTGTCCAATATTGGTGAAGATCTAACGGAAAAGTCAGTATGGTCGACTGGAACCAGCTCACTAGCACAGCCACCCGTGTCGGTCAATTTGTTGGAAAAATGGTGATTTGGTGATGCTTAATGATGAGGGTGAAACGATGTGGAGACTTGGAACAGCTGGCATGCGGTATGCCGGTGCTTCGCTATGGGTGCAAAATGGGGGTTTATTATGCCTCGTGAGTGAACCGGACGGGGACTACTTGTGGAAATCAGTTGCTATGGTAACATCGACGTCAATTTCAAAATTGGTTCCAGGTAAGAACTAGGATTATGCCTTCTGTGTATCTTAACATGGACAAATGCTAGGCCAAAAAGAGTGCATTTTCAAAGTACGAGCAGGCAGATGCTCGTTAAGGATTCTTTGAAGGCGAAACCAGAACAGCTGATAGTATGGCCAGGTGGTGGGCAAAGGGGAAAAATTAATTTTTCCCCAAATTTTATTAAAAAAGTCGGCTTTACTATACATTTTGACACTGATGGGGATCTGGGGTCTTATTTCCAAGGGCCCCGGGCTTTGAAAACATTTGTATACTACTAATATAATATACTAGTTATAATACAGAAATAGTAGTATATTATACCTCTGTGTACAAGTATAGCAAATTCAACTTAGTCAGTAATGATATAGAACTTACCTGTCCGATGCAATGGCAACATCCAGCTGGGCGATGGCAAACTGATTACCAAGGGCGCCGTCAAGAATGATACAGTTGATTTTGATTCCACGGTTTAGGAGGCGCTCAGAAGTTTTGGCAATGATCTTGCTCAGGACCTCGCTCCGAATCAAGTGAGCGGTGAAGTAGTAGCCGATTAGCTGGATGGTCTTCGTTTCCAAGTTTGCAGCATAATTGCCAGCGCGTGCTGCTCTATGGCAATCTTTTCCTCTGTTGTGAAGAGGTCCTGGAACTCGGAAAGATCCACGAATCCATCAGGCGTTCCCGTTGTGCTCCAGTAATCGAAGGACGCCTGTGGACGAAGTTTACCTTCGTCCAGGACAAGTGCCCACTGGCTGGTCGAGACATCAAGAAGAGAACAGGCCTCTGAAAACGAAACTGCGGAGGACTCTGCGAAGTGTTGCGACGCTCAGAAGTGGTAGCTTCATCTTCTCCCTCATGTACTTGTACGAGCGTGAACCGCACCAGTTCAGCTCGAGACAGCGCTCAATCATGGATAGCTCATGCCTAAATTTTTTTTTAAAACGTAACAATTTTTTAGCGATATTCGGTTAAACATAACACTTAATACAATAAAAAATGATAAATAATTTTTGCCCACCTTCGTCTTCTTCCTTTGTCCTGAAAAGCCGTCTCGCGTGTTGAAAGAACGTCCTGGCCGGTTCTGGAACGTCAGTGCTGCACCACACTTCTTCTGCTGAAAGCAGTCGCTCACTAAAAAGCCGGATTTGTTCGCGGGCTTTCTGGTTCTGGTTCTCGGTTCGGGATATCTACTGTGCCATGGCCTTTTTGAACTTTATCGAGTTGTCGATCTTGCTCCTGAGTTCTTCTGCCGACATGACAGAGTTCGACTTGGTCTTCTTCGCAGATTCGATTCTGGCGGCGTATACGGTCTTGCCTTTCTCCTCTTTCTTGCGCGCGGAGTGAGCGCGGATGCATGTCTGGCAGTTGCTGCAGCGGTTCACTTCCATAAGTAAGCGCAACCTTCTCGGGCACTTTCCGCATACGAGTAGCTGCAAATGTTGCGGCTGTCCAGGCGGTTGAGGTACGACTTCAAATTAAACTCAGTGCATCGTGGTGGAAGAGCAGTAAGCAATGAAGGGGAGCATTCCTTGCCGAAGACAAGAAGACTGTGGGAGAGACAATCATCAAAGGTGATCTTTTTGGGTTGCCAGACGGGCTCGTTGTGGGTTGTCGTAGAACCTGCGGAAATAGTTTTAATAGAACAATAGTGAGCTGTATTTGGCATTAACGCATGACCGTGATATAAAAATTGATATAAATGAGCAATCAATTAATGAACCGCTCGTATGAACTTACTGCTAGTGACGCTTGCAATCTTTAGGAATTCTCCCTGCGGCAGCGTCCGAGCAAAAAACATCCATCTGTTCGGCAAAAAATCAGGTAGCTGAAGGTGAGAAGCGAGCTGATTGATATTCAGAATATAGTAGCTCTGGTTTACGGCGGTGGCAAGTAGGCCTATTGGGGGAAAAGGCGAGGCGATGCAGTGCTCTTCGCAGCCCAGTGCAGCATGGACAAATTTTTGCGGAAGTCATAACTTGTGTCTGTGTCCGTGTCTGTGTCTGTGTCTGTGTCTGTGTCTATGTCTGTGTCTGTGTGCATATAACGATAAACTTGTGTGCATGTTTATGTGCACTGTGTGGCAATTTAAACATCTTTGAGCGGGTGTGTGAGCGTCTGTGTGCGTGTGAGCGTCTGTGAGCGTTTGTTTGCCTCAATTTTAAACTGTGCGCATGTGTACGTGTGGCATGAGGAGGACTCCCATTGGTCCCGATTTTTCCCAATTTTCCCATTTTTTCTATCGGGATATCGAGATGGGACTAGCCTAGAAATAGTAGGGAACGGGAAAAAATAAATCTCTCGTATAAAGTGAGTTTTTCATCAAAACAGAACAAATTGAACTATAATTTTAGGTGAAAAATCGCTGCTGAATTGCTAAATTGGCAAAAAGTTGTGTCTCAATATAAAACCGAAGTCAACTAACACTCTATTTAGTGTGTAAAACGAAGAGTCAAGTGGAAATGTACCAAACACGGAAATTTTTATATGGGAATGAGTAATAGGAAATTTAATTTATGGAATAGGAATGAGGAATTGTTTTGAAAATGGGATGGTAATTGAAGGGACCCACCAGGCGATGAAATGGGAGGGACGCGCCAGGTGATGGAACGGGAATGAATGAATTAATGGCAAAGTACTGCTGACAAAACAAGTATATACGCCTGTAGGTCAAAGGCATTCGTAGATTGCAACAAACTACTGCGAAATTCAAGTGTGACAAAATTCGACACACACTACTGCAATTTTTTGTATTTTAATTTTTTGCGATCGGACTCATCATGACAACATAAAATTGCAGGTGTTTTCGGAACCCTGTCGGGATTATCTGCAAACCTCTCGTTTTCCCAGTCAAACGGAGAACGAAAACTGGCAAATATTTCGGACCAGTTCTCTCAAGTATCTGGAAATCTTTCCCGATCCGAGGCCATGATTCAGCAAAAATTGATTGACCTGTCAGATACAGTCTCTCGATTAGAATCGTCCTGGAAAGGAAAGATGGCCACATTGTCGGATACTCTGTTGGGTCTGACAGGGAGTGTCACAAAAACCACTGATCGATTGACCTTACTGGAGTCTTCAGCAAGAAGGAAGTTTACCAATATTTCGGACGAGAAAGCGTTGATAGATGTATTTAAAGTGGTAACGACAGACAAAAGGGATGCGGATGTTAGGAGAAACCCTGGAGGATTTTTAGTGTTTGCGCAGGGACCGTCGCTCTGGAAATTGCCTGGGGAAGATGTCGGTGAGACGAAACAACTTTCAAACAATTCAGGAGAAACGAATGGGGCCGTTGCAGTGGATGTGTTAACCATCATCTCTACTGGACAATCCCGAAACGGGAATTAGACGATCTCGGTATGATGGCTCAAACAATCATCTGGTCGTTACTAAAGGTAAAATACGTCATGACAAATGGCGTCGTCTGGTGGCATTTTCTGGAGAGCGATGCTGAATATGGCATCGATTCTCATTTCTAGCTGGAATATATGGCGGATTGGCCGTGGACTTCGTGTCCGGAAATTTGTTTTGGGTTCAAGGCAGCGCCATTCTTGTAGCAAAGATAAGTCACCTGGAGGATGGAAACAAAACTATCATTTCACATACGGGAATCAACATCGTTTCAGCCCCTGCCGTGCATCCTTCCCGCGGATAAGTGAATGAAGCGATTGACCATCAATTAATTAAATTATTTTATAAGTTATGCGGTAATAAATGCAGTAAAATTTTTTATTAGTTTTCTGAGCGTTTACCAAAATATCTTGTTCATGGTATTAGCAGTTGTCATGCACTGATTGCATTTGCAGTCAAGAATTGCAGTTTATATTGCGTCAGTAGGTACAGTATTCTCCCGACGCAAGGGACAGCTAAGCCCCGCCCCCACGAGTCACACAAGGGTCAAAATATACGGTGCATGCCAGGGCAACGTTCAAACCGTAGGGTATAAAACTATCCCTTGAAGTCGGGAGAATACAACGGCGAATCGAATCCTCTAAAGTTTATGCGTCTGTGGATAGTTGTCAGACATATTCAATCTCGACCGGTATTCACTTCAAATCTGGATCTCAAAAAAATCTGAATCTCACCTCAATAAGTTGAAGTTCACTTGCTGATGTGCACAACATCCGACAGTAAAAAATAATCATGCAATCGCCCCAAGAATGTAACAAATAATATCCTGTTTGCTCTTCGATTGATTCCTATTCAAAATGCAACACGTGGAATAGTTGCCACGTCAAAATTATCTTCCAACCAATCACCTCATTTGACAGGAAATTTGTTCCAAACCGTCGAAAGACCTAAAGGAAAGACCTTAAAGCGGATTGAGGTCAGCCGGGGGAGAAGGCAAACCTGCTGGAAGGGGTCGCAAAATGTTTGCCCTCCCTCCCGCCGGGCGAGGGGGCAAGCTTAACATGTAAAAAGACTAAAATTTTGGGGAAGTTACATGATTTCAACTTCATAAATCACTGTATAAAACTAACAGGTAGCCTTTCCCCATCAAGTGAATAGAGAGATAATGAAAAAACAGCAACGCCGTCAACAGATTTATTGTAGTTTTGGAATCACAGCTCGATTGTCTGGTCATTGTAATCCACAGAAACAAGAACCGATGACAAGTTTGTCCTGTCCGAAGAAATGAATGAGTTTATTGCCGCCATCTCAATCACTTTTATACATTTGCAGTTCGATCTACTGGTCACACTCTGATACAACAATCGAGACTGCCTCCATGGATGGAAGTAATCGTCAAGTCTTGGTCACTGGAGTCTACGCCCTTTCTCTGGCTTTGGATTACGAAGCAAACGACCTTTACTGGACAGATTACTGTAAGCTGACGTGGTTGTCAAAACACAAACTCATTTATAGCCGAAGGTCCGCTGGTGTTTGTCTTGTACTTAACCGTTTTTTTGGACATGTTTATGTCCGGATCCGTCAATGTAACTGACAACAACCGACTGATGAAATGTCCGGCCGTCATAATTGACGAGCACACTTCCAAACTCTTCGTCAGGATAAAAGCGACATATAATCCGCTACAATATCAACTAATCAAATGTACCGAAGCAAAATGTCTGCTAATTATTGTTCCGATCATTTTCTGCAGGGACTGGAAATATCGAATGCATTTCGTTGAATGGAGGAGGCAAAAGAATTGTCTCCGCTCAAGGAAGTGCGGGACAAAACTCTTATGGCATCTCATTGTCGGGAGGACGAGTGTTCTGGACGTTCTCGTCATCAACGTAACTCAATATTGCTAGCGAATCCTGGAATTGCCTATCCGTAAGCCAAGTTCTGTTGCAGTGACATCGTGAATTGTATCACCAAAAGTGGATCGACAATGAAGCAACATCCCCTTCCAGCCGGATGGAGTGAGCTCTTAGGGGGAATTGTTTTTGTGCTAGAACAGTGCCCCAAATGTGCGTTTACTTAGAACAATTCAAAAGTATTATCTCAGTTCACATCATTGTGATTTTTCCGTTTAGTGAACAATGCATGCGCGGTTTCCAACGGAGGATGTCCTTTCATCTGTCTGCCTCTTCCGAGAAATAAGAAGAAATGTGTCTGCCCTGACGGCAATTCATCCTGCATTTCATAACATCTTTTGCAGTTTCTTCCCGATTTGTTGGACACATTTCCGTCGCAGATTTCTTTATCTTTGTTTGGTTGTTTTCACGGTACAAAAGTTTAATTGGATTCGAACTGAAATTCTTCGGCATACTCTAGCTTGATTATATCTTTAAGAGAATCGACCCACTGATTCGTTTCTCAAATTTTCATTGAATAATGAAATAACTGAACCAAACGGTTTAGTTATTGGACATATTTGAGAAATAAGACGAACAACAAAATTTGTCACTCAATTTCGGCCAATATTGAAAACTGAAAGAAAACTACGCCTAAACTATTTTTAAGTTTGTTGATTTTTTGAAAAACAGGAAATTGAAGTAAACCGACGAATTAATGTGATTGAAAAAACAGGCAACTACTTGTCCTCATGTGTCCTCACCATTAATTGGAACCATAATTGAAATCCTCTATGGTTTTCGAAACGGAGCCACAGTATGTTGCAATTTGAGGATCTATCATTTTGCTCATACCAAAATGAATCCATAAATGCATCCCAAAATTGGATACAAAAACAACTGCAATTCTCGACTGAGACGCACTTGGTTGACCAATGATCAGCTTTGCCCAAATGATCTCACATTGATCCCAAAAGGATTTGGTATCATTTGGCATGGCTAACCGACCTCTAGGGTTGAGAAAAAAAAATTAAAATTTTCTTTTGGGAATTGAACTGTCCTCTTTCTCACTTGAGTCAAGGCTCATACGGCTGAACTAACAGGGACTCACAATAACTTGAACAATGAAATTCACAATGATGAAGATACTTTGATTATCAAAACGATCGACAAGTGGTCAATTTACACTGTATTCGTCCTTTACTAACACTACAAGTATTTTTAAACTTTTTGCTTAACAAAACTATTGAACTCGACAAGATTTTCTCCATTTTCAGACTTTTCAAACTTACTCCTGAAAAACTTGAAAAAGTCCCAATAAAGTTGGCATCATAAGTGGCACTCCGTTTGGTCATCTTTTTACTTCAGAGACTAAAAAGGGGTACAAACTGCTTTGCTACGTAATATGGAACCGTACGTAAAACAGTAAATGCAACCGTATTTCGGATAATGTATTTCGGGGGGGGGGGGCGATATCTCCCGGTATGCTGTACTTGCATATACATGCCAAGTTTATCTACCCTATTGATCCAGGCATCATTCCTAACACTGACAACAAAAGTATTACCCATCTGTAATGGCCGCCAGCCATTGCCGATTCCTTATTCACCAGGGGAAAATGAATTTGAGATGACAGATAAGTATTCTCGCTTCTGCCTTGTTTTTCTTGCTTTCCCGCGAACGAACAGTTCAAGAATGTCACTTTCGGTGTCTGCAAATGATCCTAGCTATGATTATTTAGCTTGAGTTCTCTGTCTCTGTCTTTGTTCTCTGGCCGATCAACATCGAACGAAACTTGTGTCGAACGGGAATTCACGATTAGATTTTCAGTGGCATTTACCCCCAGACAGCATAATCAGGAAGCGCATCTCAACTTGCATACTGAAGCAATAAAGACTAACTGCATTTACTCGCAAAACAGTATGTAGCAGAGTTTCTATTCTTTTTATTCTAATTACAAAGTTCCCACCCCGCTTTTTCAGGGACATCTCTGGTGACAACTCCTTTTGTGATCTAGACGCAGGATACAATGGTTCATCTCATGTCCTGCTTTGTGTTGCAATTGATGTGTTTCCTATTTCTTGCGAAAAGAGGTCGTAGTGTCTCCCCAACTGTCACTAAACCGGAAACTCTGGGTAGGTACTAGATGAATTCAGTCGAAATGGCACACGACCTGCTGCCTGCGTATATTTTAACGTTTCGAGTATTCGCAAAATTTTGAATACGTATAAATTTTATTTAGCTTTTCGTTGTTGATAGCAGTATAAATATAAATTACATTTTTTTGCGTGCTTTTTAGATAGTAATATTATAACATGGTATTTCGCCTTTAGGATGGGGAGCAATTGAGGTGTCTCCCAATGTTTTCATCTCGTTGGAATACGACACTTTTCAAGTTCCCATATACAGGAAAGAAGGCACAGACGACACCTCGTCTCAAAGATTCTACTGCCCGCCAGCGCTGGTTCTGCAACCGAATTCGACAAAAACTCAGTACAAATACTTCTCGAAAACACTCGAAACGACCTTTCTAGTCAAAATGTGGTACCCGGAGTATAGACAGGCCATCCAGTAGGCTCTGTCGTCCGAGCTGAGACAAAACATCTCTCAACACAGCATTCGAATGCTGCCCATTGAGGAGATCCGGATCGACAGCAAAGTCCGCTCAGACGAGTACCACATTGCTAATGAATGGACCTCTTATGCTAATCAGCCGTCCTCTTTTACCTTCCGAATCACCTGTTCCACCAACGAAACATGCATCGAAATCGCAGAGAATATTCGCCAACATCCGAATGCCTTCACGTCGAGTCTCGAAGTCTTCTACAGTCTTCAAACGCAGCGGACTGAAAAGCGTTCAGTCCTCGTCAAGTTGGAGCATATGCGGAGCGCCGAATTGTTCGCCAAACTGCAACTGGAATTTCCAGACGAAGACCACGTTTACCTCCTTATGGCTGATTGGAAAAAGATTCAGCTGGAGGTTTCAACCACTGTCTTAGATACGGAAATGACAGACGATGACTTTTTTGTCAGCTCCGACGAGGCTGCGAATATTGGGCGTCACCTTGATCGGGTATTGCGCGTCAAGCATGTGGGTTCGGGCACCTTCACGCTTGACATGTGGAGCAGGGTTTTTTGGACTGCGGAAACAGCACGTCCGGATGTGACGATAAAGGTGCGTAGAATCATGCATCCACGCAATATTACTCTGATTATTCTTATCAAAGGCTTGTTTAGAATCCTTTCAGGTCTGAACTAGTACCCATCATGGCAGGCTCAGGGGGTTGGGCAAAGGGACTGCGTGCATTTTTTTAAAAATTGAACGCACAATTTGGCCTATTATCACGGATCATTTAAATTGCGGGGGTGTCATGATTTGATTTCTTCGGTTCCCCGGATTATAAAACACTTTTAAAAAACTTCCTTTTTTCGATCAAATTTGAGGTTTATTGGCGTGCAATATAAGCTCCCTGATAATAACTGCTAATGGAATGCTTAGAACATTCAAGAATGGTCAAATTTAATGGGCAAACAGATGGTTTTGAAAATGTATGGATGTTCTGGGTAGCCTATAAAATCAAACCCCCACAACCCCACAAGTAATAAAATGATTAGGGACAAGACGTTCCGGTTCTAATTTTTAAGAACCCTAAACGAGTAACTCACTATAATGGAAAGAATGCAATCAACAACCAATGCAGACATTAAGAAAGATCTTCCCCCCTCCCCCATTTATAAGAGAAAGGATGTTTGCACAAAATGGATGAACGTGTACACAAGTGGATCCAAGTAGGGCGTCTGCCGTTTAAACTAAGCTGACGCCACTGTTGCCAAGCATAGGGCGGGGGGGGGGGCTAGTCACACTCAAATTGCAGATTGCAGATTGCCCAGCTGATCGCCTCAAATACAGGGGCCGGCAGCAAAGTTGGACCAGTTTGCGCAAACGAGTTTTTCACCGTTGTGTGTATTTTATTCTATTTTTTTGAGTTTTCAATCTGAAAGCCCTTTACATCTAGCATCTGAATCACCCTTCCTCTCTAGGATTTCATAACATTACGACAAACGCTGAGTGGGAATTCCTTCCAGACCTGGCGCGTTGCACGTTGCAAACCAGGGATGCCTTTGGGCTTTTTCTTAAACATTGATTTTTTAAAAATCCCGTTCGGACCGAAATCCATAGGACTCAGGTCAGGGCTGTTGGCCATCCAATCCTCTTTCTCGATGTACTTGACTTTTTTCGATTTGAAGTAAGAGTAGACCGCAGGCGTCGTGTGACTGGAAGCACTATCAAAGTGGAGGATGACTTTGTGTTCCTCTCCCGGGTAGAGCCTGGGGACGTTTTTTTCCACTATTGGCTTCACAACATTGTTGAGGAAGAACGCTGAATTGACTTTGCTGGTCGGTGGGACGAAGTAGATGCTCGTCGCACCGCGGTACGACACTTCTGCGGCGCACATCACCTTTTTCGGGAATTGCTGCTTCCACTTTTTGGTGCAACTTTCCAGAACTGGTTTTCCCTTCTTCCCGTAGTAACAGTCCCGGATTCCACCACAATCATTGATAGACAGCCAGAACTCATCAAAAGACACTACATACTTCCATCGATCACCCCCCAGAAGTTTGAGAAACCGAGGTCCGCGGTCAAGACGTTGCTCCCCTTGCTTGTTTGATAGGGCATGCGTTTTGGTCTTCTTAAGCAAGTCCGATTGCAGATTTTTGCTCAAAACTCGACGAATCGTCCTTTCAGAGACATCATACCGTTCAGCCATTTGGTTGGGGGTTGGAGGATTATCCACATTCGTCGCTGCGTCCACTTTTCTGATGAGATCCTTGGTACGCTTGTACAGCAGGCACTGGGAACCGAGCTTTTTTGCTGGTTTGAAGATTCCTCGCTTCTCCCGTTCAAATTCCGTGATAACACGAGTGACAGTAGACTTCGAAACCGAAAAGCCCAGGTCAAACAAAGCATCGACTATTTTTCTATGAGATTGGCCGTTCTGATGGTGGGCCAAGATGGCGCCCCTCGCTTCAGAATCAATTGGAGCAGGCATGATTGATTGTTCAAAAGTCAACAAATTGTTTTTCTACACCGGCTGACTTGGTTTTACTCAAAAACAACGTGGGACGGGTTGTTACAAAAGAAACCAGTCAGCTGTTCGATGGCGCGCAAACTGGTCCAACTTTGCTGCCGGCCCCTGTACAGTTTCTCAGGGGCGGGGGGGAGAGAGATTCCTCTACAAACAAGCACATATTCTTTTATATGAATTGTTTCGCCAATCCTCTGAACTATTATGCTGCTCAAAATTAAGGGACTAGAACAAATCGGACTCGAGCAGGGGCTCACTCAATCAACATATTTCTTGCATTAGGATTTTGGGAGGCAAACACTCGGAGTTTCGGACTAAAAAGTTAACCAAATCATAACTGAGACAACAGAAAGCTTCAGTAAGAGTTGAGAAGAACTTCAAATAGACTTAGTGGCCAACTACATGGCACAATTATTTAACATTGAGCAGTAAAGCGCCTTACAACCAAAACTTTAACGACACGTGGATATATAGGTTTTAATAGTGTATTCCAAAGTACAGTTTCATAGGTCAGGAAGTATTAGCGATCCTATCATGCTCAAGTAATTAAAACGCAATTTATAAATTCCGAATTATGAAACTGTAACAGTCACAAGATTGTGCTAGTAGACTCTGCAATCATACAATCTCTTTACCTAGATGGCACGTTCTAGCAATAGTAATGGGTTTGCTTCTGTAATTCAATTAATAGATTCTCAATGACATCTATGACAAAAACGACCGACATTTGCAAGAAGCTCTGAAGCGAGCATTACGCACCAGCAACAACTCTGAGCGATCCGGAGCAGTTCTCTCGTCACGCCCATCCACTTCCTCGGAATCAGCCATCTGTCCAGAAATGTCTTTTGGGTTGAAGGCAGCACCATTCTTGTAGCAAAGATGAGTCACTTGGAGGCTGGAAACAAAACTATTATTTCCCATTCGGGAATCAACACATACTCGCTTGCTGTGCATCCTTCCCGCGGGTAAGTCAATGAAGCAATTGACCTTCAATTAGGCAACCATTTTTTAAGTTATGCGATAATAAATGCATTAAAACTTTTAATTAGTTTTCTGAGCGTTGACCAAAATATTTTTCTCCTGGTAGTAGCAGTAGTCATGCACTGATTGCTTTTACAATCAAGGATTACGATATATATTGCGTCAATAGATACAGTATTCCCCCGACCCAAGGGACAGCTAAACCCCGCCCCCTTCCCCGAGCCACCTTAACCTTAATGCGTTGAAGTATATTTGTAGTAATTTTGCTGATGGGCACAACATCCGAAAGTAAAAGGCTATCATGCAGTGGCTCCAAGAATGTAACAAGTAATATCGTGTTTGCTCTTCGATTGATTCCATTCAAAATGATAATCATGGAAAAGTTGCTGTTTCAACAGTTATTTTCCAACCAATCATATTCTGGGACAACATTTGTTTGGTACCATCCAAGGAAAGGTCTAAAAGCGGATTGAGGTCGGCCCGGAGAGAGGGTAAGCCCGCTGGAGGGGGTCACAAAAAGAAGTTCGCCTCACCACCCCCCGGGCGAAGGGGCAAGCTTTAACCTGTAAAAAGCCTAACGAATTTTGGGGCAGTTACATGATTTAAACTTCGTAAATTTCAATAGAAACTAACAGGCAGCCTTTCCCCATCAAGTGAATACAGAGATAATGAAAAGGCATCAGTGCCGTCAACAGAGTCATCGTAGTTTTAGAAACACCGCTAGATCATCTCGTTATTGTGATCCATAGAAAACAGAAATGATGAAGAGTTTGCCGTGAATTCCTGCTGCCCTGTCCGAAAAAGAGTTTACAATAAAGAATTTATTGCAGCCATCCCAATCACTTTTATACATTTGCAGTTCGATCTACTGGTTACATTCAGAGACAACAATCGAAACTGCCTCCATGGATGGAAGTAACCGTCAAGTCTGGGTCACTCGAGTCTGTGCCGTTTCTCTGGCTTTGGATTATGAAGTAAATGACCTGTACTGGGTAGACTTTTGTAAGTTGTCTTGGTTGTCAAAACACGAACTTATCTACAGCCAAAGATCTGTTGGTGTTTGTTCTGCACATAACCGTCCTTTGGGCACGCTTATGTCCAGATTTGTCAATGTGACTGACAACAATCGACAGGTGAAATTTTTGGCCGTTATAGTTGACGGTGAACGGTGACGGTCCAAACTTTTTGTCAGCTTAAAAGCGACATAGACTCCGCCACAACGTGAACTAATCAAATGTGCTGAATCAAAATGTCTGATAATTGTGGTTTCGATCATTTTCGGCAGATACGGGAAATGTCGAATGCATTTCGTTGGATAGAGGAATCAAACGAATTGTCTCTGCTCAAGGAAGTGCGGGGCAAAACTCTTATGGCATTTCACTGTCGGAAGGACGTGTTTACTGGACGTCCCAGTATTCAACGTACCTCAATATTGCTAGTAAATCCTGGAATTGTCTTTCTTTAATCCGCGTTCTGTTGCAGTTACACCGTGAAAAGTATCACCAAAAGTGGCGCGACAATGAAGCAACATTCCTTTCCATTCGATGGGCGTTTGAACTTATACGGAATTGTATTTGTCCCAGAACAATGCCCTAAATGTGCGTCAATTAAAGCAATTCAAAAGCATTATCTCAATTCTCATCATTGTAATTTTTTTCATTAAGTGAGCAATGCATGCGCTGTTTCCAACGGAGGATGTCGTTTTATCTGTCTGTCTCTTCCGGGAAGTAACAAAAAATGTGTGTGCCCTGACTCCTGCACTTCTTAACATCTTTCGCAGTTTCTTTCCGATTTGTTGACAAACTTTTGTCGCATATTTGTTATCTGTTTTGTTGTTTTCACGGTCCAAAATTTTAATCGGATTCGAATTGAAATGTTTCGGAATACTCTAGTTTGATAACACTTATAAGAGGATCGACCCACTGGTTCGATTAGTTATATTTTAGAAATAAGACGAAACAGGAATAATAATTTCATCCCGTACTTTTAGTCTTTATCTTCCCCGGTCTAAAATGGTCTTCCCGGAGGTGATTGCATACGTGTCGCACTAGATACGTTGACAAAATGTACAGCATCAATGAAATTGTGATCGATCATGACAAAACGACAACTGCCACAAAATGTTGTTTGCTTCTTTCCAATTGCAGAGAGAGTGGTAGGCGGATAAACACAACTTCCCCTGACGCTAAACAGGTCATAAACAGGGCATAGGTTTGCATAGGTTTGCTTGCAAGTAAAAACCTGGACGAGACATTATTAACATATGCCCTTTTTACCTGTGTCAGATTTGTAGTCGTTTGCGAGATTTTAATTTCGAGCATTTTTCATCTAGTTTTTATGGTGCGCCATGTTTTAGAACGTTGAAACATAACATTCATTTATTTATATTTATTTATATTTATTCGCAACTGACCACAATTGCTTAATGCGATAGAATTTGGGATCTCTTTTCTAATTCTCAGTTTATATGCTGCATTTTTTTGGAGTAAACTCCAACAGTGTGCTAGGACTGTAAACGGACAGCGCACGATTACGGATGTTGTTCTGCTTTCGTTCACAGCAACGCGGCACAAGAGCAATTTTGGTTTTTGTTTTCACACATGCGCTTTCTCTCGTCTATTGAATTATTTTGCGTCTGTGAATGCTGTGATCAGTAAATTGAAATTTTACCGCTGAAACCAAAAAGAAAAATTCTCCCATTTTGACCGTAAAAATTCTTTTCGCCTATTCTTGGAGTATTATATTTATTGGTTTGGCCTATTTTTGGCCTATTCTTGGGGTAAAAATTGTCAATGATAATTATTATAATCGTTATAAATATTATTTTTGGCACAAAATAATTCTTTAAGCAATTATTTTTATTCTATATTTAGTTAATTAACTCATTTATAATGATTTTAAAATAGACATAAAGACAATCGACATATAATGTATTTGAGTTCAGCCATTTAAGTCAGCCATTGTATGGCTTTAACTCGGTTAACGCGAAGTTGCGTGTATCTCGCTTTCAAGGATGAACAACTTCTTTTAATTTAAAGTTTAACTTTATCGCAAAATTTGAATAATGGCCGACATGCAGCTCCGACACCAGAGGCTTCCAAAAACAATCCAATAATTGTCAAATGTCAATCGAAATACAATTAAATTTGTGGGGGGTTGCAGTGACGGGTTTTAGGTAGCTCCAAAGTTGCATCGGACTTTCACTTGTGTGGGGTGAACATACGGGGGAATGCCTCCTGCCTCTACTAGCCCGCTTTGAAAAGATTGAACTATTTGTGAAACTATTTGTGAAACATTTCTTGCAAAGTCGGGACCCCAAAAATTTGCCTAAATTGGAACACAGCTTTTGACACTAGCCGAAACATTCACATATTTAGAGTAACATTTAGGTAACGTTTATTACGCAGGTGACTTGACCGATGGTCAAATACCGTACCGTTATTTAAGTTCCTTATATATCGATTTTTAAATATAAAATGGGACGGGAATGAATGGAATCCGCCGGGCGATGAAATGGGAATGATTGGGAGCCTAAATTTCAATGGAGACAACTCTGTTTGGATGTCGTTATGCTTAACTACGTTTTTATTAGTTAGCCTAATGCATCATACTGGTACAAGTACAGGCTGTAAAAATTTCAGTAATAAGGCATGAAACACTCACAAAACGAGTTTGTCTAAGCAAGCACTAAAAGCATTATTGATTTTATCATTCACAACAGCAATTATTATACCAAGCAAAGCCTTCGGCAGAGTACTGCTGACAGAAGAAGTATATACGCCTGTAGGTCAAAGACATTCATGGATTGCAACAAACCACTGCGAAGATCAAGTATGACAAAATCCAACACACACTACTGCAAAATCTGATACACAACACATTTGCATTTATCCAAAACCCAATTGTTCTTTAAATTGTTTTGAAAACATACCAGTGTCGTCAGATCCGGAAACGTCACCCCAATCGTATGGAAATGTTGAAAGTGCTCATATGCATCAACCTCATTTTATTTTGTGCTCTTGTGAGACTAAGCCGAGGCAAAGAAAAGTTATGCTTCAGCGAAAGCTATTTCGGGCCATGTGACGGGGACGATGAAGCTTGTGTTCAATCGTGTAACAATGATAAACTAAGCGGCGGAAAGTGTGGAGCATTTGGGAGTGTCAGGGTGTGTTTTTGCGAAGGATGTCATCAAGGCGTAACAGGTACTGTTGGGGGGGGGGTAGTTTATATCCAGTTTAACCTGACCACTGGTTCAAATTGGGACCTTATAGCTCATAACCGGACCCCTGCTCCTTTGAGGCCAAACCAAGACAAAGAAGAACTATGCATCAGCGAGAGCTATTTCGGGCCATGTGACGGAGACGATGAAGCATGTGTTCAATCGTGTAACAATGATAAACTAAGCGGCGGAAAGTGTGGAGCATATAAAAGTGCCAGGATGTGCTATTGCGAGGGATGTCATCAAGGCGTAACAGGTACTGTAGGGGTGTAGTTTAAACCCACTTTAAAACAACCAGTGGCTCAAATTGGAACCTAAGAGCTCAGAACTCAACCCGTAGTGGCAGGGCAAAAGGGGTGAAAAACAAATGATTTGATATTTAATACAAAAAAAATAGACCTATTGTTTTTTATCTTTGCAAAACGTTTGGTGCTATGAGATTCTCATTTTCAACGGCCTGGTATATTGAAAGATTTTTTCCACCATTTGTCAGGATTTTTTCATGGTGCAACATAAGCTCCCTTAATCCTGATAAAAAGTTTCTGTGTCTCTGTCTGTTGACGGACATTTTGGGCAGATAATTATTTTAAAAAGGCCATAAAATTGCAAATCTTATTGTATTCACCCGGCCTCAAGGGACAGTTTTCAGCTTTGTGGAGTGGATTCCGCCCGTGCCTGCTTTTTAAATATAAACCTGTGTGGCAATTTAAACATGTGTGAGCGTGTGTGTGCCTCAATTTTGAACTGTGCGCACGTGTATGTGTGGCACGAGAGCAATACTTAGCTGTCAATTGAGGCCGGGAGAATATAATATATGATGAGATTCTTAGGTAAAACTGAATTCAAATTCATTTAGTTTCATGAACTGAAAAAACCTCACAATGCAACCTCACACAGCTCTTGAGACAGACAAATCATCGACAGATTTGAAGACTTACAAATTTGCAAAAGCAAAAAAATCCTAACTGCTGTCTCGCTTCTGATTTCGTCGTTTGTAATGGGTCCGTCACTGCAAGTAAAAAAGTGGTAGAAAAATGTTTACTAGAATAAGATAATTTGTATGAATTAATTTTTCTGTATTCTGGCAGTGTTCATATGATTTGGTACATATTACATATTATATTGTATTATGTCAATAGTAAAAGTGTGAGAAAAAGAAATTGCTTAGAGTTATCACAGCGTTCAGTAGCCTACAGTGAGTGAGTCTTCCTGTTTTGGCCTACGAATTAAAGACACGCTGATGAGTAACAGAAATTAAGCAGAAGTAATAGATCTAGTGACTGTATTGCCGGGGCGGAGTATCAATTTTGTTTGACGGCCCCGTCGTTGCCTGTTTTTATCTTCGAATATGAGATGGGAAATGACCGCCCAGCTCAATGGGACGGAGACATCTTACATATTTTGTGGTCAAATCTCGCAACTGTCATTCTTCCAATTTCACATCCCCCGTCCTAATAACTCACATCCCCCATTTCAAATCTCCCATTACTTATAAACCATCTTACATACCCCATCCCCATCTCAAACCTTTTATACACACTCGAAACCTTAAAGCAAACGATCATTTTACCTTGTTGGATAGTCACAGAATTTTAAGTCCCAAAATATAATGTTATATTGGTGATTACAACCAAGATTTTATCCAAAAGAAAGTATGTGGCAGAAAAATTGTTCTTCGCCTGCGATGTCTATTTTGGCTGCCTGCTTTCAGAGCGACGGACCACAACAGAACCACATAAAACAGGTGGATTTCTCGTTTTCGCGCAGGGTTCATCCCTTTGGAAATTACCTGTGGAAGATCGTGGCGACACAGAAGAGATAACAAATACTTCTTTACACATTGATGCCGTTGCAGTGGACTGTGTTAACCATCATCTGTATTGGACAATTTGGGGAATAGAAATTCGACGTTCTCGGTATGATGGTTCAAACAATCATCTGGTCGTCTCAAACGGTTAGATACGTCATGACAAATAGCGTAATTTGGTGGCATTTTTTGGAGAGCGATGATGATTATGGCATCAATTTTCATTCTAGCGGAAATATCTGGGGAATTGGCCGTGGACTTTGTGTCCAGAAATATGTTTTGGTTTGAAGGCAGCGCCATTTTTGTAGCAAAGATGAGTCACCTGGAGGCTGGACACAAAACCCTCATTTCAAATACGGGAACCTTGTACTATGCAGGGCTTGCCGTGCATCCTTCCCGCGGGTAAGTTTTTGGAACGATTGACTTTCAACTAAGCAACCACTTTTTAGGTTGGTTAGTAAGAAATCCAGTAAATTTGTTGCTTAGTTTTTCATGTTTTAACCAAATCTTCCTCATCATATTCATGGTATTAGCAGTTATCATGCACTGATTGCTTTTTATAGTCAAAGATTGCGATTTATAGCGCGTCAATCGCTACAGTATCCTCCCGATTCAAAGGACGGTTAAGCCCCCTTCCCATGTCATACACCGTTCAAAATATGGGCAGGAATTTTTTTCGGTACCATCCAAAACATAGGAAAGACCTAAAAGTGGATTTTGGTCGGCCAGATGAGACGGCAAGCTTGCTGGAGAGCGTGACAAAATATTATCCCCCCCCCCACCCCGGCGGGCCGGGGTATAAGTTTAAAAAAATAATAATACAATTTTATTTAAAAGCAGAGCCACTTTTTGAAGCATCTAAAATGTCTTTGTGCACATTTAAGCAACATTACTCATATCCACTTATGTTTCAAACGACGTGTTCCATTAAAATAAGGAATAATTTTAAATTTGAAAAAAAATGTTAATATTTAATTTAAAATTAACAGTCGTATTTTATGCATCATAAATAAACTATTATTGAAATAAAATTCAACATTGTTGAAGATCTTAAATAAAATATCGATTTATACTTTGTTAACTTTTAATAAAGTAAAAAATGTTATTCAAAATGAAAAGCCACTTTGACCATTTAAAATGTCTTTTAAATATATTTTACCCTCTGCGAACCAGTCAGCATACACTTGCTAGATTTGACGGTCACATTCGATTTTCAGCGCGAGTTCTGGGTTTTTTTGTTCGCGGTTTTTTGCTTTGATATTTTTACCATATATCTATTTAGATTCAAGAAACAAATTTTGAAAAAACCTTTTCAAAGTTGTAGGAATCTACTTAGCACCACCTTGCTAACACTTGGACCGCCCGAACAACATCCAGTCCCATGTGCCGACATGTTTTTTTCTCATTATTGAAAAAATAAGGGACTTGAGACTGGTCCTTAGGGCATCTAGCAAAACTGGTATTGCAATATTCGAGTGAATACAAGTGGAGTTAAAGATTAATAACCATTAGGGAAAGATTAGAACTCTGCCTAATGATTCGCTTCGCTACCATTTATTGTAACCACTGCGAGTAACGTGTAACTGACATATCGTAACTGTGTAGTCACTCATTTGACGGCTTTTTTTCCATTCTCTGTCAGCGGCGCCATGGTTCCCGCCACCACTGAAACGGTTACATTTGATGGTTGTGGGGAATTTTCCAAACGATTCCGTTAAGATTTGCAAGGAATCATACAGCACTTTCCCTAAACTAGCAAAGTTTTGCTAGACCCGGTTTTATCTGTATGCCCAAAACACCTGGTTACCAGAGGGTTAAGCAACTCAAGTCATTTAAACTTTCCTTCAAATAACCTTTTCTGTTCCATTAAAATATGAAATCAGTGGGTGAGATCATTTAACGCTTGTTGGTTTCAGCTGGTTTATCTGGGGGAACTGCCTTTCTCTAGGAAAGTTGTTCTCGGTGGTTGGCTGAAGCTGGAAAAGACTCCACAATTCCTAATAATAAAGTCCCATCGATTGACTGCGTCTACCTTAAGCTTATGTCTTTCTGATTTTCTGTCTGTTTGTCTGTTCTAATGTGAATTTATCTGTTTACCTACATGAATGTCGGTCTGTCCGCTTGTTTTCTGTCTCTTCTCGTATACATCGCTATCTCCCTGAATGTATGTTTCTCTTATTTTGTTTACTGATGCTTTTTTTATTCTAGATTTGGGTTCGACCACAGCCGTTCGAGACACCAGCCGTGCCGGACGTTGCCTTCCTCCGATTCTTATCGCTCATGGCCACCCACGACTGGCACAAGACTCCCGTCATCGTGAACTTCAAAAATGACATGACTCACGCAGACATTGCCGCCTCCAAGGCAGACTTCACGGAGAAACGAAAAGCCTTCTCGCTGATGTCTATCATCACGCATTTCGACGCAGCGTCGCACTGGACTCGGAGTGGGCCATTATCGGTCATCCTGAAGCGGCCTTGTCTGTTGGCCAAAGTGTCGTTGAATACAGCGGAAACTGCCAGACTGTCTGGGAGAACTTTCGATTCAGAAACGATATTCAGGTACAACTGTCTGCCTATCTCTTTGTTTACCTGTCTATTATTCAGCCTGTCTGTCTGTTTGTCTGCTTGTTTGTGTATCAGTCGATCATTTTGTCTTTCTGCATGCCTGCATGTGTATCTACCTGGCTGTTTCTCTGTCTTTTGGTTTGTCTGCCTGTCTGTCTGTCTGTCTGTCTGTCTGTCTGTCTGTCTGTCTGCATCCCACACGTGCATATTCTTTCCCGCTTATCTGCTGATTTCCTGCATGTATGCTTGTTTATCTGTGCGCAATGTTCGAGTTCCTTTCATTGCCATTCTCCTTCACCTGCCACTTGAAAATCTCTACTCAGCCGATAATAAGACCACTCGCAAAAATGGGCTAGGAGCTCATTCAGGGCCCTTGCAAGTCGAAACCAGGAACCCTCACGATAGGGCCAAGGGGTAGTGGACACAGAGGCAAAACGCAAATATTTCAAACTTAAACCCAAACATCGGCCTATCCAAAAATATCTCTTCATCTTTTGATTGTGTTCGGGCGTTGGATTTCTGTTCAAGATAACGATTTTGATATTTAAGAGGTGAACGAGAGTGCGCCACCTGTTGTTGGGTGCAGAGTTGTCGTATTTTTTCATCGGATTCTTATTGGTCATATTTTTTTTCTATTTTTTCATTCTTTTTCTATCGAGATGTCGGGATGACACTAGCTTAGAAATTGACGGGAATAGAAAACAGTTAAATGTCTCTTATAAAGTGAGTTTTTCATCAAAAAATAACAAATTGAACTATGATTTTAGGTGAAAAATCGGTCCTTGATTGCTTAATTGGCGGAAAGTTATATCTCCATATAAAACCAAAGTCAACTGACATTCTATTCAGTGTGTAAGGCGAAGAGTCACGTGGAAATTTACCAAACACGGACATTTTTATGTGGGATGAGAAATGGGAAATTTGATTTATAGAAGAGGAATAAAGAATTGTTTTGAAAAATGGAATGGGAATGGGTGAGATCCGCCGGGCGATGGAATGGGAATGAATGAGAGCCTAAATTTTAAAATGGGATAACTTTGGTTGGGTGTCATTATACTTAACTACGTTTTTATTAGTTTGCCTAATGCATCGCATTGGTAGAGGCAGAGACTGTGAGGATTTCATTAATAAGGCGTAAAACACTCACGAAACGAGTTTTTCTAGACAAGCATTAAAAGCATTAATAATTTTATTATTCACAACAGCAATTATGACGCCAAGCAAAGCCTTTGGCGGAATACTGCTGACAAAACAAGTAAATACGCCTGCAGGTCGAAAGCATTCGTAGATTGCAACAAACCACTGCGAAGATCAAGTGTGCAAAATCCGACACTCACTATTGCTAAATCGGTTGTAGAAAACATTCGCAATTATCCAAAATCCAATCGTTCTTCAAATTTTCCTAATAACATACCAGTGTCGTCAGATCTGGCGACGTCTAACTCACTCCAGTTGTATAGGAATGTTGAAAGTGCAGGTATGCATCAGCCTCATTTTATTTTGTGCTCTTATGAGCCCAAGCCAAGGCAAAAAAAAGATATCCATCAGCCAGAGCTACATCGGGCAGTGTGACGGAGACGATGAAGCTTGTGTCGAATCGTGCAACGATGATAAACTATGCGGTGGAAAGTGTGGAGCGTTTAGGAATGTCAGAGTGTGTTACTGCGAAGGATGTCATCAAGGAGAAACAGGTACTGTTGGGTTAAAGTTTAAACTCACTTTAACACAACCAGTGACTCAAATTGGGTCCTTACAGCTCAAAACCGGACCCCTGCTCCTGTGAGGCCAAGCCAGGACAAAGAAAAGCTATGTTTCAGCAAGAGCTATTTCGGGCAGTGTAACGGAGACGATGAAGCTTGTGTCCAGTCGTGCAACGATGATAAACTAAGCGGCGGAAAGTGTGGAGCATTTGGGAGTGTCAGGGTGTGTTTTTGCGAAGGATGTCATCAAGGCATAACAGGTACTGTTGGGGGGAGGTAGTATACTGTATACCCAGTTTAACCTAACCAGTGACTCAAATTGGGTCCTTACAGCTCGAAACCGGACCCCTGCTCCTGTGAGGCCAAGCCAGGACAAAGAGCTATGTTTCAGCAAGAGCTATTTCGGGCAGTGTGACGGAGACGATGAAGCTTGTGTCCAGTCGTGCAACGATGATAAACTAAGCGGCGGAAAGTGTGGAGCATATAAGAGTGCCAGGATGTGTTATTGCGAGGGATGTCAGCAAAGCGAAACAGGTACTGTTCTGGTGTAGGTTAAACACACTTTAACAAAACCAGTGGCTCAAATTGGGTCCTTGGAGCTCAAAACCGGACCCCTGGCGGCAGGGCAAAAAGGGGTAGTAAACGCGTGATTCGATATTCAATAAAAAATTTGACCTATTGTTTTTGATCTTTGTAAAACGTTTGGTGGTGTGAGGTTCCCATTTTCAACGGCTCGGTACTTCAAAACATTTTTTCAAAAAATTTAAGGGTTTTCCATGGTGCAAAATAAGCTACCTAAACCCTAATAAAAGTTTTTAGGCGTATATGTGGACCGATATCCATTTGTACATTGTTAAGGAAAAAAATATGTCCTTGACACATTTTAAAAGTCAAAAGTGTGCCTTTGTCGGCGTCTGTGTCTGACTCTGTGTCTGTGTCTGGCTCCGTGTCTGTGTCTGTGTTTACGTCCGTAAAACCGTCCGTAAAAAGGTCAAACGTACCGTATCCTCCCGACCTCAAGGGACAGTTCTATGCCCTACGAGGGTGCCTTCCGCCCGTGCCTGCTTTTAAATAATAAACCTGGTTTCATGTGTGTATGCACTGTGTGGTAATTTAAACATGTTTGAGCATGTCTGAGCGTGTGCGTGAGCGTGTGAGCATGTGCGAGAGTCTTAGTTTTGTTTAAATAAGAGTTTTTCATTAAAAATAAAAATGAATAAAATGAAATAAATAAATAAAATGAATTTTATTTTATCGCTGAGATTAAATAAAATTAAAAATTATTTAAAAGAAAATAGCTTCTTTTAAATAAAAATATTATTTAAACAAAAGTCGAAATTGTATTTAAATGAAACGCCGAATTTAAATATTTTATGACACCAATAGTCTACACTCTGCGTCTTGGCTCATGACTTTTTATTCAGCAGAAGCGGAAAATTTCACAGCGAAAGAAACACTGATGTCGCTTTCGCTCCAGCCTGACTAGTCTGTAGCTCTACTCATTCCATAGCTTAGACTAGCTCCCGTTAATTTTGTCCAGGCTGGAAAGTTGCAATTAAATATGCCTAATAGGCCATTATATACGCCAACCGCCCTATTAATTTGGAACAAGGTAGTTGCTTTTCGTGGTTTTTGGTCACAAGATCTACATTATATTCAAATAAAATGCTTATTTAAATGACGGCTTGCTGTGGATAAAAAACTTTAAATTGTTGTTGAGGAAAAATATTGTTTCAAATAAAATATAAATAAAATTAATGCGAGTCATCTCTTCTAAATAAAATATAAATGTATTTTATTTCAAATAAAAAGGCCGATTTTCGGCATTTTAAATATAAATTTAAATATATTTAAACAAGACTAAAGAGTATGTGTGCCTCAATTTCAAACTGTGCGTATGCGTATGTGTGGCACGGGGCTGTGCTTAGCTATCCATTGAGGCCGGGAGGATTAAATATAAGATGAAATTGTTGGGTAAACTAAATTCAGAATTCATTTAGTGTTTTGAACTTCACAAACTTCAGATTGATAACTTCACAGCGCTCTTCAGACAGTGCCAAAAAACATCGCCAAATTTGAAAATTTAAAAATTCGCGAAGGCAAAAAAAATTATAAATGCTATCTCGGTTCTGATTCCGTCCGTTGTAATGGGTCCGTTACTGCAAGTATCGGAAGTGATGTTGTGGTAAAAAATTGTCTTGGATACGATAATTGGTATCAAAATTGTTGTTCTGTATTGTAACAGCGTGCAAATGAACTGGTTCATATAAAAAAGTATTTATATCTATGGTAAAGTTGTGAGAAAATAGGAATTGCCTAGGGTTATCACAGCTTTCAGTCGCCTACAGTGAGTGATTTTTTTGTTTTGCCGTACAAAATTTACGACACGCTGATGAGTAACAGAAATAAGCGGAAGTGATCGGTCTGGTGACTGTATTCCGGGGGGAGGGGTATCAGTCTTGTTTGACGGCCCCGTCGTTACCTGCTTCTTTCTTTTGATGTGAGAGGGGAAATGTCCGCCCAGTTTGTATTGATTCCATTCCGTGTGACACTTGATTCGAGATATGATGTTTTTAAGGCTCACGTTAGGTCACCAGTATTTCATTTGGGTGGGTGAAAACGGATTTAAAAAAAAATTTGTTGAAACGTTTCAGTACTGTAGTTAAACGGATCTTTTCTTTGTGGATATCACTGACGCGGTATAAGTTGAGTACATTGTACAGAAGTTATCTATCGAAACCACTTCACGATGGCGATATACATGCAAACTTCTTTAAGCATCATATATGATGTAAAGTTCATTATACAATATAATACATATAAAGTTCGCGTTGGCGAATGGCAGCGTACAGTATATGTACATCAAACTGACCACTCACGGCTCGATCGGACGGAAACCTTTTAAATATTTTGTGCTCAAATCTTACAACTTTCATTTTTAAAATCTCGCATGCCTCATCCTCATAACTCAAATTGTCGATCCCCATCCTGATAACTGACATCCCCCATTTTTCACCTATCTCCCATCCCCATCTCCCATCCCCTATCTTACATCCTCCATCTCCCATCTCAAACCTTTTATACACACCCACAACTTGACGCAAACGTTTATTCTAACTTGATGAGAAGTCACAGACTATAATATTATATTGGTGAGTACAACCAATGTTTTATCCAAAAGAAGTATGCTGCAGAAAGATTGTTCCTCGCCCGCAGTGTTTATTTTGGCTGCCTCTTTTCAGAGCGACGGACTACAACAGAACCACACAAAACAGGAGGATTTCTCGTTTTCGCGCAAGGTCCATCCCTTTGGAAATTATCTCTGGATGGTCGTGACGACATTAAACAGCTTACAAATATTTCTGGAGAAGATAATCGTGACGTTTCAGTGGACTGTGTTAACCATCATCTCTACTGGACAAATAGGCAAACGGAAATTAGACGTTCTCGATATGATGGCTCAGACAATCATCCGGTCGTTTCAGAAGGTAAACAAAGTTTTGCGAAATACCGTTATTAATGGTAATTTCTGGAGAGCGATGCTGAATATGGCATCGATTCTCATTTCTAGCTGGAATATATGGCGGATTGGCCGTGGACTTCGTGTCCGGAAATCTGTTTTGGGTTCAAGGCTGGGCCATTCTTGTAGCAAAAATAAATCATCTGGAGGATGGAAACAAAACTATCATTTCACAGAATATAATCTTTGGAATCTCAGCCCTTGCCGTGCATCCTTCCCGCGGGTAAGTTAATGAAGCGATCAACCATCACCTAAGCAACCATTTTTTAAGTTGTATGATAATAATGCAGTAAAACTTTCATTTAGTTTCCTGAGAGTTCACCAAAATATCTTGTTCATGGTATTAGCAGTTGTCATGCACTGAGTGCTTTTGTAGTCAAGGATTGCGATTCATAGTGCGTCAGTACAGTATTCTCCCGACGCAAGAGACAGTTTATGCGTCTAGGAATAGTTGTCAATCATATTCAATCTCGACGGGTATTCACTTAAAATCTGGATCTCGAAGAAATCTTAATTCCATCTTAATAAGTTGAAGTTCCCTTGTGCAGAGGCCGATCCATTTGTTTGTGGCCGATTTTTATTAATTCCAAAATAAATACTAAAACTTCTAATGTCCACTCAAAATGTGTTTAATATGATGACCGCCCTTCTCGACCATCACTTCGACGCAACCGGGCCAAGATTTGGGAGCTCTGTGAATTTTGCGCTGTTCAAGCGTGGATTACACTGAATACATAACACGTTTCAAGCCCATGACAGTAGTCGGTGCCTTGTTAAACAATTCCGATTTAAAAATTCGCTTACACAAAAATCTATCGGAGCCATATCAGGGCTGTTGCCCATCCAATCCTCTTTCGGAATGAACCGAATTGCGGCCAAACGAAACCAATCCGGTTTCGGTTTCAACGCGTGGGATGGGGCGGAGTCATGGTCGACGACGGCTTTCCTCAAAAGCTTCCCAGGGAACAAACGAGGCACGTCATCCCGAAACATTGGCGTGAGGACTTTTTTGATGTAGTACTTGGAATGTATTTTTGCACCTGGTTCAATGAAACAAATTCTGGTTTTCCCGGAGGTACACCCAGGCTTTATCAATGGTTAAAATAATTTCTCATTTTCGACCGCTGATCCAGTTCAGGAAGCGTAAACCTCGTGCGAGGCGTTATTGAATCATCGCATCCGACAACCCGTGCACCCTGTACTTTTTTCGTACCTTCCCCTCCAATTCCTCGTTGATGACGCGCTGAATAGTAGTCTGCGATACTCCCAGCTCAAGAGCGATATGAGAATGAGTCAGCGGGTTGGGTCCAGTCTTGGCCTTCTTGACTTTTTTGAGGAGGGTTGCAGTCCTAACTTTTGCCTTGCCAGAGTTCATCGCTTTTGATGGTGGTTTTGGTCGGCCGGCCTCTTCCGCTGCATTTTTTTATGACTTTGTTGACTCCAGATTTGGAAACAGCAATATTCCGTAGGGATAGTGCATTTAGCGGATTTATAGTGGATTTCCGTAGTGCTAATGCACAACTTCGTTGGCCGAATATTTAAGAGTGTGCAAGGTTAAAATGGAGTGACGCACTTCCAAAAATAGTTTACGAGGCATTGTTAAAACGCAACGTCAAAATGCAACACCTGGAAAACTAGCCGCGTCAAAATTATTTTTAAACCAATCACCTCATGTGACAAGAAATTTTTTGGTACCATCTGAAACAGAAGAAAGACCTAAAAGCAGATTAAGGTCGGCCGGGGCAGAAGGCAAGCCTGCCGGAGGGAGACTCGAAAAAATTGTTCGCTCCCGCCCCCCCCCCCCGCCGGGCAAGGGGGCAAGCTTTATTAAGCTTTTAAAAGACTAACAAATTTTGGGGCATTTACATGATTTCAACTTCATACATCACAATATAAAATTAACTGCCCTTTCCCCATCAAGTGAATACAGAGATAATGAAAAAACAACATTGTAGTTTGGGAACCACCTTTCGATCATCTCGTTATTGTAATCCACAGGAACAGAAACTAATGAAAAGTTTGTTATGACTTTATTGCTGTCCTGTCCGAAGAAGAGTTTACCAATAAAGAATTTATTGCCGCCATCCCAATCACTTTTATACATTTGCAGTTCAATCTACTGGTCACATTATGGAGGAAAAATCGAAACTGCCTTCATGGATGGAAGTAATCGTCAAGTCTTGGTCACTGGAGTCGACGCCCGTTCTCTGGCTTTGGATTACGAAGCAAACGACCTTTACTGGGCAGACTGGGGTAAGCTGACGTGGTTGTCAAAACACAAACTCATTTACAGCCGAAGGTCCGTTGGTTTGTTCTGCATTTACCCGTCTCTTTGGACATCTTTATGTCCGGATCCGTCGATGTATTTGACAACAACCGACTGATGAAATGTCAGGCCGTCATAAATGACGGTGACACTTCCAAACTCTTTGTCAGAGTAAAAACAACATATAATCCGCTATAATGTTGTTTATTCAAACGTAACGGAGCAAAATATCTGCTAATTATTGTTTCGATCATTTTCTGCAGATACTAGAAATATCGAATGCATTTCGTTGAATGGAGGAGACAAACGAACTGTCTCGGATCAAAGAAGTGTGGGAGAATACTCGGGTGGCATCTCATTGTCGGAAGAACGTGTTTACTGGACATTCACTTCAAAGTAACTAAATGTTGCTAGCGAATCATGGAATTGTCTGTGCTCAATCTGTGTTCTGTTGCAGTGTCATCGTGAACAGTATCACCAAAAGTGGATTGACAATGAAGCGGCTTTCCCTTCCAGCCGGACGAAGTGGACCCTTACACGGAATTGTTTTTGTGCCAGAACAGTGCCCCAAATGTACGGTCAATTAAAACCATTCAACTTAGAACTCGATTCACAGCCTAGTTTCATTTTCGTTTTAGTGAGCAATGCATGCGCTGTTTCCAACGGAGGATGTCCTTTCATCTGTCTGCCTCTCCCGGGAAATAACAAGAAATGTGTCTGCCCTGACGGCAATTCATCCTGCACTCCGTAACATTTTGCGCAGTTACTTTCCGATTTGTCGGACAAACTTCCGTCGCAGATTTCTTTATCTTTGTTTTGGTTGTTTTCACGGTCCAAATTTTTAATCGGATACGAAGTGAAATTGTTCGGTATACTCTAGTTTGGTTACATTTCTTAGAGAATCAACCCAATGATTCGTTTTTCAATTATTCATTGGATAATGAAATAACTCAACTAAAAGGGTCAATGATTAGAATTATTTGAGAAATAAAAAGAACAACGAAATAACTCCGTAAATTTCGACCAAGACTGAAAACTAAAGATATCTGCCACCAACATTTTTTTTAATTTTTTGGAGAGTAAAACAAGAAATTTTGACTAAACTATTTTTTAAACAAAACAAAATAAAATTTAATTGAAAAATGAAACAGGCAACTAAAACTCGGTTTCCCATTTCGACCAAAACCACAAACTAAAAAATGTTCAGTTATTTTATTACTGTCAAAAAGTAAATGAAACGTGCCAGTCACCAAATACTTAATTGGGTTATGAAGCAAACAAATGAAATTAATCAGTCAGCTTTAACTATAATTAAAAATTAAATAAAAACTACTAAAAGTTGTCATACCTCTTCAAATAATTAATTGATAAATGGGTCAATTCAGACCAAAATACTCACTGAAAAACTAAATTAAAATGTTTCTGCAATTATTTTTTTGCGAACTGAAAAAGTGATTTTTTTTGTAAATTTTGTCGTTATCTTCCCTGGTCCAAAATGGTCTTCTCGGAAGTGATTGCACACGTGTCACACCAGGTAAGATTATGAAATGAACAGCATCAATAAATCAAACCGCGATCGACCAACACAAAGCGACAACTACCACAAAAAGGTTGTTTGCTTCTTTCTAATGACTCGACTAACCGCTCTCGACATGGCCACGGGATTCATGCAGCGTCGTGACAGTCATGCCGGAAGTTCCCCAATCTTCACCTGTCCGAATGGCGTGTCCGCTGAATAAATTAAAAAGGCCAGTGAAACGACACTCATACATCAATCAAGCATAGCCGACAATGCTAAATTTAACGGGCAATCAAATCGAGTCAATACATCAATCAAGCGCAGTCAGTCATGCTAATTTGAATCGATAACCAAATAATGCTTGGCAGCACTTTGTTATATTTCTTGGTAATATTTCTTGTTTTAGGTTATTATATTAATGTATTATTAATGATAAGTTAATCACACTAGTCATTCGGAAGGTCTTCTGATCGAAGGACCAAACGGTCGGGTTTAAGACACCTATACTCTGTTGCAGATGGCTTCAGCAAGAAGTCCCTCGAGTCAGCGGTGGCTATGATATGTCTCGAGTCTGCCCTCGAATTCGCAAATTCAAAGGACTTTTTCCAGGACCTGCAGAATTTTTGCGTGCGCTGGACAACATTTTGAGTCATCACATGGTTATTCGTACAAGGTACAAGTATTTGCAGCAGCAACTCCCTTAAGTGAAGCATTTGTTTGGCGTTTTCCGTGATTCTGATCTTATTCTATGCGGAGAGAAGCATGACCTTGACGCGCTTCTTCAGAATTTTCAGATGCAGTCAGGTGATATGACCACCACGGTCTGGGCCGAAACTACGTGCAGGCACACCGTGTCTGTCAGGCAATAGTTTTCGCTGAGAGTATTATCGCAATACCTAAAAACGTCTGCTGGCACTTGTGGGGGAATTTATTCAATATACCAAGTTTCCAAATAAAAACAACAATTTTTATATCCGATCTACGTAGTTGTCTTTGGCATGGCAAGTCTTGCACCTAATCCTCATCGTAGGATTGATCGTGGGAGCGCAGCAACGTCTCTAGTGCGCCCATTTTTGGCCATGATACTACTATTCATCCACTTCCACATAATCTACACAACGGCTGCAGGAAGTAACGAGTCTGATGCGTCCTTAGTCCCGCCGCCTATTTGAGGGAGATATATTGGGAGGGGATTCGGAAAATATTTCCGACGCCGATGTATGAAGGATCATTGTCACTTTTTTCTTACGATGAGTCGGGATGAGACACACTGATTAGCCTAAATGTTTTTTTGTCACATAATGAAACAGATATCTCTAACTTAAGAACAAAAATTCATCAGCAATTGTGACCTGGTCCTAGTTGTAGAAATTGCGGGATTTCCGGAATGCCGGTCACGAAGTTTATGGTCCCTAATTATATGGTCCTCAACGACGCCCAAAACGGCATTCCGGAGCTTCCGAAATTTCTACCGCCAACACTACGGCACCATGGCTGATGAATTGTAATTCAAAAATTGACTAATCTTATTCACAATTTGTAAAAAAAACATCTAGGCTGATCGGCATGTCATATCCCATGCCGAAACCTTGTTGCCAACAAATCTAAAAATAGGTCTGTTAGTTTAAGGGTCACAGGAACGGAATGATGGATAAAGCCTATCGTTGGCCCGGCGGAATTGTACCGTATCAGTGTTCAACAGTCCTGTGTGAGTTATGACGGGACGTCCTCGGTCCTCATACTACCATCGTTCATGTTGTTATTGCGTGTATGTAGCTGTGGAACAAAAGCTCGCACTGCGGCAAGCTATGAACGAGATAGAAAACGCGACGTGCGTCAAATTTGTCGAGCAGACTAACGAACCAAATTATATTTATATCGCTCAAATATTCGGAGCAGGGTAAGTGGGAATTGAGGAACCACTGGAACGGTGTTCCATTCAGGGAGAAAACAAAAATCGTATTCAATATGTGAATTGAGCAAAAGCGTTGCCCACCCATTTAGGTGTTCCTCGTGGAATGGACGTCAAAATCGAGGTCGACAGCTGCTCAACCTCGAGTCCGGTGAGAAATTGTTTATTATATTTTATTAAGATTAAGCCATATGTTTTTATTAATCAATACATTGTCCTGTTACAGGATGTTGGACGAAAAGTACCATTCAGCACGAGCTAATGCATGCTTTGGGTAATTCTGCTACATTCATAAAAATATTTTTAACTCGTTCGGCTACGTGTTTATCTGGTTGTCGTTTTGTTAGAATTTTTCCATGAACACGCCAGAGCCGACCACGATGAATACGTAGAGATTGTTTCAGCCCACATTCAAAAAGGTAAATTTCTAACAGCAAGCAGAACTTAACAAGCGTGTTGTCGTTTGAAAGCAAGATGGGAAACACCCTTGAAGTGCTGGGGGGAGTGTAACAATAATTTTGCTTGGACCCTGGAACACCCCCAAACTCTTTTTCCGACGAGATAATGTGGTAATGAACCAGGGATGCCATTGCGAGAATTGTCGAGAATAACTTTGCCGCTCTCCCCACCAGTACAGGGGGGGGGGAAACAAAAATTCTGGGCTTTTCACACGTTGAAGCATTCCCCCCTCCACAGCGACAGGCCTAGGGGAGGGCCTGATAGATTTTTGCGACCTCTTCCCCAGCAAGCTCGCACTCCCCAACAGCAAACACGCCCTCTTCCGAGCCAATCTCATTTTCCTTACCCCCCCCACACTTCCTCCTCGGGCTTAGGTTACAAATCCCCCTTCTACTCCCCTTTTTGTCGCCTTCCGCTTTCGGTTTTTTTTATGTTGACCGTTGTTCCCTAATTTAATAAATTGGAAATTGGGTTTTTTAGAAACCTCTCTGTTTCCTTTTCAGAAAAAATTAAAACCCTAAATATTGGACCCTGCCACACGAGTGTTAAACGAAAAAACAAAATGCTCCATTTGTTTCACCCCTTGAGTTTTGGACACACCATTCACTTGACTGATGTCCAAGCGACAGGGTTCTATGCCTGGAGATTGAGGAAAAGATGGACTATACAAAATTTTATGTCTGTTAAAATTACTCAAAGGGACATTAGTCAGCACTTGTAAAATCAAAAATAGCTACGAAGGAGAATGGGAAGGGGTGGAGGACTTGTAGCCAAAGCCTCCTCCCCCGGCAGGCTCGCCTTCCTCCAGCCTCCCAAGCTCGCTCTCGCATTCGAGTCGACCTTAATTTCCTGATTCACCATTGATTGAGAACAAGGCATCCGATCCGCCACTGGATACTTTATCCTCAATTAATCAAAGATAAGGAATATTTTTTTACGCCAGTCGGCGCATTTGCGGCTATTGGCGTCAGCACTGTAATAACCTCTGCCATTTGGTGGGACAACTACTGTCACACTGCTTGTCCAACTAAAATATTATTTAAGACATGGCACCCTAAGTGCTCATTGGTAATTTCGATGGTTTTTTATTGGTCCTTTTACAGGAGAAGAAGACAACTTTCGTTCGTGGGACAACAATACCATAACTGCCTTCGGATTACCCTACGATTTCGACTCGATCCTACACTACCCCAGCCATTTATTTGCAAGAAGAAATTCTGTCAGTGGTGTCACAGTTGGACCCACCATCAGTGTCCGAGCAAAATACGAAGGGAAGGCATTTGGACTTCAAACTGGCTTAAGCGGTATTGACATACGCAAGATCAGTCTGATGTACAAATGCAAATCATCAGACCTCGGCTCGGGAAATGACCTTAAAGTTGGTGAGTCTCTTTGGTCACCTGATGGTAACGTGAGGCTGGCAATGGAAATGGACGGCAACTTGGTTCTTTATAATCAACTTGATGGTAACGCCATCTGGTCCTCCAATATGATCTACGAGGATCCAGCGTGGACTCCAACTTCTGTTAGCATGCAGGCAGACGGGAATCTTGCCATGTACCATCTAAGACCACGGCACCTGGTCTGGAGCACTGACACAAGAAGTCCCCAATTGTCTGGAGCTATACTGAAGGTTCTTGACCAGGGATATTTCTGCTTGTACAAGAACTACTGTCGCGGGTAAAATATTGTTCTTTTGTTCTAGTTTCAAGGCGCATATTCTGTTCTATTTATTTTTACGCTAAAGAAGCCTTCGGCTTCTTGACATACTGTATATATATTACTGTATTGTGTGGATACAGCCAGTTCTGGTCTTCGTCTCGTTATAATAAAGTTATTGTGAGGTTGACGTGTGTGGGCGCTACAATTGGAGGCCGTACCGAGAAGTTATCTGTGATAACTAGTGGAACTTTGACGGTACGGGAGAGTCTGAATTTTTTTTTACAGCGACATTCAGTGAGCCCAGAGCTCCTTTCAGCTGTAGTTAACGGCAAATAATTGCGATACGAATCCACAGTGGCAGACGGCCAGTCATCTAGGAGAACGAGGAGTAATCGAAATCTTTCGAATATCACGTTTTTTGATATCGCCGAGGAGAGTGATCGACAAATTGCTAAAACAAATTGAGTATCGAATCACCCTGTTGAACCGGTCGTACCGTTTCAACAGATTGAGCCAGAGGGCAGTCCGGAAATCTCATTGAGATTGCCATCGGGAGTCGAGAACGCTGTACAGGACTTTGAAAATTCGGAAGACGAGAATTTACAAGAAGTCGACAACGTCTTAGAACCTGTACGAGGAAACTTACACGACGAGCTACAGGCTGCTGTAATGGCTGTTCCTCAAGTACTTGACGCGGCGGGGGTAGCTGCTTTAGTTGTTGGTTTACAGCAAAACCTACCGGCAAGACCACAAAATACCCATGTGAATTTGAAAGATCTACCGACCTTCAGTGGCCAGCCACACGAGGATGGAGATGAGTATCTCATCCGTTTCGAGCGATACGCAATGTATTACGGCATGACCGATGCGGATAAGTTAAAGCACTTTTACTTGGCGTTTAAAAAGAACGCTCTGAAATGGCATGAGGCAAATAAGGCCATTACTACTTGGAATGAAATGAAAACAGAATTTTTAAAGACGTTTGGCAAATCGAGAGTTGATTACGACCTGGCGGGCGTGGCCGGTAAAATATTCGCCTCGGATGACCCCCTAAATTATGTTTTTCAAATGTTGTCGTATATCGAGGCAACTAGCCCACAAGCAACGGATGCCGAACGTTGCACTCGATTATTCGAAGGTTTGCCAAGCGCTCTTAAAGCCGCATTTGTGCGAGATCCGCCACGGACGGTGAAAACATTCATCAGTAGAATGCGAGATGTGGGACGAGAGTCACAATACAATCAGCGAGCAGGCATGAATGTGGGGTACATGTCGAATCCATTTGCTGTGACAAATGGATCATTACAGTATCCCGATAGGCCCACCCAAGTATACGATATGAGTGGGCCGGTAGGATACAATGGGCATGTTCCATTAGTATCGAACGGATTAATGGGCAATAACACTTTAAGCATCGCAGAAAGATTGCTGCAGCAGTACGGCGTGCCATGTAAGCCTGGGGTTATTACCCAATCGTTTGCCAATATACCGCAGTTGTCACAAGGACCAACCGCAGCACAAATGGGTGAAATGGTAAAAGAGGCCAATCAGACAGCCGAGCTTGAAAAGCTCAAAGAACAGATAACGCGGTTATCTCTCTTAGTTGGTCAGCAGATGGCCAATAATGACCGCAGAGACGGGCCTTACCGACAAAATAATTATCGTACACTACCGCCTAATAGATCCATAACGCAGGATGGGCGGCAGCGATGTTATGAATGCGGACAAACAGGGCATATAACAAGGGCGTGTATGTCTCGGACAAACCAGCAGAATACGAGACAAAATTTTGATCGTAATAGGGGTGGTCCGCCACAGAGACCAAATTATACTGTACAAGGTGATGCGTATCGAAGTAGTCAACCACAGACATATGAACCAGTGCAATACGGAGCAGTGCGGGGTAACATACTACCTCACACATATACGGAAGCGGTGACTAACGGAGCTCAAACCGTACACGGTACCCAGCAAGCCCAACAAATGGGAAGGCAGTTTACTAATAATTTAAACTCACACCGTGCAGTTTAAGGGCGAGCTGTAGTACGGAGTTAAAGCCCATCGAAGTAGTCGGTTTTACTGGGGCGGTCACGTGTCGAGTACTATTGAATGATGAAGTGGTGACCGCAGTAATAGACAGTGGTAGTGGAATTAGCTGTGTATCTCAGTCTTGCTCAGAAAGTCGTGGTATGAAGACCGAAAAATGGGAGGGGCCTAGTGTTAGTGTTCTTTCGGGAGATACAGTAACAATCGAAAAAGCCACTAAAGTCGACGTTGAATTGGCAGGATTGAAGCTGCGTGGGACTTGTGCCGTGGTGAAGGTTTTTGGCTTTGAATTGTTGCTGGGAGTGGATTTTTTCAAATACCCCGTTGTTGTTGGACTTTCAAAACAATTTGCTTATCAATCCTAAGGAAGATACCATGTGGGAAGCAGTAAATTGCGCCGTAAGTCCACAGGTGAATTTTATGGCGAATGAAAGTGGGGAGGTGAAAATTGAGATGAAGGAGGGCGTGCTCGCTTGCGACGAAACGCCGGCCCAATCGGCACTAATAGTGGAGAACGAATGTATTTTGAGTCGACGGAGTTGGACGGGGGACAGGAATTAGACGAATCGGAGGATAAAGAAGAGATGTGGCTTCCTAGTGTGACAAACGTGGATAAACTTTGGGTTCCAGGCGAGATGGGATGCAGTATTGTTAAGGGAGTGATACCTATGGGTAGTCAGCTTACGGAGGAACAAAAAGACGAGATAGTGCGGGTATGCATACAGAACGAAGGAGCGCTCCCTACCAGAACCAACCGTCTTGGTCACTGTACTATCGAGAAACACCATATCGAAACGGGAGATGCCAGACCGTTCAAGCAGCCTTTGCGAACCTTCAGTCCGGCGCAGCAACTTGAAATAAACAAACAAGTCCAGGAAATGTTAGAAATGGGAGTGATTTCACCTTGTAATGGTGAATGGACGAGCAACTGTGTAGTGGTCCCCAAAAAGGATGAAACAAAACGCATAGCGATTGATTTTCGTCCCCTTAATGCGTGTACTCAAAAAGATATGTATCCAACAGGAAATATTCAGGTATTGCTTGATTCAATGCATAGTAGTAAGTTTTTCACTACTCTCGATTTGTATTGCGGATACTTTAATATTGAAATAGCAGAAGAGGACAAAGACAAAACCGCTTTTATTGTTCCGGGCAGTCCAGGCGGTATGTATCGCTTTGAGCGTATGCCTTTCGGCTTATGCAATGCTCCAGCTACATTTGTAAGAGTTATCGACCAAGTTTTCAAGGATATTAAGGGGAAGTTTGTTCTCCCATTCATTGACGATTTTATTATACATTCCGAAACGTGGGAACTACACATAATTCACTTGGACATAGTACCAGGCAGGCTGGCCAAGTATGGTTTAAAAATTAAATTTAAAAAGTGCGAAATCGGGTGCAAATCCGTAAAATTTTTAGGTCATCAGGTGTCAGCACTTGGAATTGCTCCTGATAATAGTAAAGTTTATGCTGTGCAAAACTTCCCAATACCGGGAACTTTAAAGCTGTTCGCTGTTTTTTGGGCATGACAAGTTATTACAGAAGGTACATCTATGATTATGCTACCATCGCCGGACCCTTGACAGCGCTGACCCGAAAGGACGTGCCTTTATTTGGCGACCAGCACAGCAATCCGCTTTCGAAACTCTCAAAACAAAGCTCACAACTGCACCCATTCTGGCACATTACGACTCAAGCCGACCGGTCGAACTGGCCACAGATGCAAGTGCAGACGAGTTGGTTGCGGTTTGTACTCAGAGAGACGGTGAACACGTACGAGTCATTGCATTTGCTGCCAAGGCAACAAACAAATGCCAGTGAAATTATGGAGTTACTGAACTGGAACTGTTGGCTGTTGTGTTTGCAATTGAGAAATTTCATTATTATGTATCTAGTCTTCCGTTTAAATTGCACACTGATCATATGGCCATTGCCACACTGTTAAAAACAAAAAATCCAACAGGCCGTTTGGCACGATGGGTCCTGCGGTTAAGTCCCTATGACTTCAGGTTATATATAGGCCAGGTCGGCTTAATGTTGTGGCCGATGCATTATCAAGATACCCTGCAAATGGACCATCCGAAAATAGCATGAAAATTCCTTGTATGATTAATGATATTATTGATGTAGAGACGCATCAGCAGAATGACTCGTTTTGTAAACCTTTAATCGGCATTTTGAAGTCACAATGTACCGACAGTCGGCAGAGGCAAAAAGCACTATTTTATATTCTAAAAGATAAAATACTATATCGGAAGGTTGTGAGGGATGGAAGAGCTGCTTTTTTAATCGTCATTCCCAAGTCGTTAGTAAAAACGGTTTTGCAAGAGGCACACGACTCGTTATGTGGGGGGGCACATGGCGGTCTCCCGCACATACGCTCGGATCCACGACAGGTATTATATACCAGGTGGCATTGAACAGGTCGCACGATGGGTAGCTAGCTGTGAAACATGCCAGCATAAAAATAATCCTATTCGGAGACCAGGGGGATTTTTACAATTTTTGCAAGTTAAAGGACCCTTTGTGCGGATGCATTTTGACTTCTGCGGTCCATTTTTGAAAACGCAAAGGCGTAACCAGTATATTCTGTTGGGGGTGTGCCCATTCACTAAATTTGTTATGGCAAAACCCGTTCCAGCAGCAACTGCATCTGCCGCAGCCCAATTTGTAGTAAATCAAGTTATCTTACAGCATGGAATGATGGAACAATGCCTCACTGACAGGGGTAGCCATTTTAAAAACCGACTTATGGAAGAGTGGCCACAGACGGATGGAATGGCCGAACGCAGTTTAAAAAGCTGTGTAAATGGTTTGTCTCATTACACATCCGACCACGGTAAAGATTGGGACTTGTTTTTACCGTATGTTATATGGGCAAAGAATACCGCCAAATCAGAAACGACTGGCTATAGCCCTTTTGAGTTGGTCTATGGCCGATCTCCAGCCCGACACTTAAATATTGCTCTTCAATATGATGGTTTAGAATCAATTGAAAATCCAACGGAGTATGTCCAACATATTCAGAGATGGCTTGAGCAGGCGAGGCAAGTCGTTTTAGAGATAGTTAACCATACACACGATAAGGAAGCCAATCGTTATAATGATAAACGCTCAATAATTGAATTCAAGGTGGGTGATCTTGTACTTGAATGGACACCGGTGACGGCGGTCGGAATGGTATCTGAAATGACGCGGAAATGGAGGGGACCGATGAGAGTGGTCAAACAGACCAGTCCGGTCAATTACATGATTGAAAGAATAAATGGTAGGCGTAAGCCATACATAGTACACGTCGAAAGACTAAAGTTGTATTATGAAAGAGAAGCAGAAGAGGTATATCCTCTAACTATTTTAGAGGATGGCGTACCAAGTGAAAGGGTACAAAACACGATCGACCACGAGCCTCATAATCAGTCGGAATCACACGAAGAGTTTGATAACGAAGATTTTAACGCTAGTCCGACTGCTTCGCGACCGAAAAGGATCATCCGTCCACCCGACCGTCTTATTAACGCAGGTGTGCTGCCTTAATAGTTCGACTAAAATCTGCCTACTTGCGGATATACAGTGTATATACACAATGTCTGTTGTCGAACCTGATGTTACAAAGTGTGGCGATTTGATGAATAGCCGCCTAGATTACGACATTCTGTCCCCGACTGTGTCGGACTCATTGGAGATAATGGTAAGTGACGCTGAGCGCGAGAGTTTGGAAGAGAAAGGCTTGAATGCTCTTTTAGTATGGGGTGATGAGTACGAGAAGCTCCAGGAGGCGAAGAAAGCGGGAAATATTGAGAAGGCTTTCTCTCGCAAGTGTGTGTGTGGAGAAATTAACAGTGACACGACACCGATTGAACAGATCATTCCGGATGATATGCCGCATACGGAAATTGAGTGCTTAATGGTACGAGAAGCTCCGGACCAAAGCTTGGCAAAATGTTTGCACCATTGTGTCGGGATGGAAATCAAACTACCGGAAAACAAACAGGCAATCATGGCCTGCCGCATGCATTTAAAGATGTTAATCAAACATCAGGTGTGCAGCTGCGGAGTTGCAGCGGTTAAAACGCCGCAGAAAGGATGGATGCAATGTGCATTATTTCACCTTTGGCATAATTGCTGTGCGACTCACTGCCCCCATTGTGTGACTATAAGTAGAGAACAGGCAGACGGAAGCGGTGATTCTTATGAGCAAGGAGCTCCATTTAATCCAACCCCAATTTATTTCTATCGCTATGGGATTTCGGATATCCGAGTAAGCAGCCATCGTGAAGGAGCTAAGAATCACAACAACATGGCAACTTTAAAGGACTATGCTCGGGTAATACATTCCCACACAATCTTATCAACTGAGGCCTACACTAAGATTGACAAAATCATCCAGTCCAACGGAATACTGGCTACTTTGACTGGGTTGGCTGACTCAGTATGCAAGCAGTGTGCGCCAGTAGTAAATTACGCAACCATGGGCGTGGCCTTCCAAGCTGCGGCTCCGACGGAGGAGCTGTTCTCTATCAAAAAAGGTGTTTCAACAGGATGCCCCTGCGCAGATTTTACGGCAGATGCACGCACTCCGTCAAACAGTCAGCAAATGGTTTTGCATCGGGTGGCACTGGGAGGCCAGTGCCAGGCCAGAATTAAAAACGGGAATGGATTTGAAACAAATTGCTTAAATGAGCACGAATCCGTCGGAATGTATGTCATGAATCCTACCGGCAACAGGGTCCCAACCTTTTTGTGCATAACTCATAGGATGGACGCTGAAAACCATAAGCTGTGCTTATGCGGATGTTTCCCAGTTGTACCGAATCAAGCTGGAATTTTAATGTGCAACAGCGGCCATCTTTATCACAAGGAGTGTGGGATACGGCCATCAAATGGATGTCCCCACGGACCGTGCGTTCGAGAAAATACGGCTACCAAAGGAACCTACAACCGTGGCGGTAGAGGTGGAGGACGGAGTGGGACATCATCCCGCTTCTCAAATAGCTCGCGGGTCTCACTGATGTCTATGGTGAGTGTTGCCTTGTTGTGCTTGATAACTGCCGTTAATGGTCACTCAATGATAGCCTGCGATTGCACTAAACCACGTGTGGTAGGTGTGGTCGAAATGGGCAAGTTTTCTAGTTGTAATATGCCTGTCACAAACCCAAAGCTGTCTGCAGTGCAGTACGAGCTATTTGAGTTTAACGATAAGCAGAAAAGATTTAGCGGTTATGCCTGCAAAGTTACGCGCAAGGTGATGCGGATTAAAACCTTTTGGGATTTTAATACAGATACGGTATTTACCGAAAGTGCACAAACTGTTGAACCACAGACCTGTTGGTCCATGGTGCAGACGGGAAGATGTGCGGGCAACAGTATGATTCAAGACGGAAACACTTGGCGTTTTGACGCAGTTCCCCATGCGACAGGTAGTTGGTGGAGGGAGACATTTAATGAAGTGGATAGCTGTGTGTACATAGTTGCTACTTTGGAACAGAGAGGCGATGATTTAGCTGTGTGGTCAGCCAGTATGAAATTAGCTGAGAAACGAAGTACAGGATACTCCATTCACCACACAACAACATACGTGTGGTAGGGTAAGTTGGACGTAGTCGAGAAAGACTGCTCCGTTGTATCTACATACCCTGGTATAGCGTACTCCACTAATTTTACAGAGGAGAACGCAGTAGGCATGGCCAGAATACAAGATCCTTATAATCAGTTAGACTTCATGGTTAATTTCACAATGCGAATCCGTATCAGTAACTTTCGATGCATTTAAATCGAAATGTGGTTACCAACCTGTTTACAAAAACTGGACAATCGGGCGTGATGGTGTCACCTTAAAAAAACTCAGCCCTTGTTATTGGACCGACTCAATGGTTAATTTTAATGGTACTTTACATCACTGGCAAAATGGTGGATGGTCAATTATGGCGCCCAATTTTCACGCAGGTGTTATCCAATCAAGGTCAGCAGTCAAATTTACACCAGACTTTGATCGCTCAGAAACGTTTCTCGCTTCGGCTCTCGAACAAGACCCATCTCTGATGTATTCTTTCTTAGGAGAAATTACTGGTTTGATTACCGAACAAGGTAGTACGAGCGTTGACCATTTTATTTCGACAATTCAAGAACAACAGGAGTTGCCTAAACATATGTCTCTCTTAACTAAGGTCGGCTACGGTATCTTGGGCAGTGCGTTAATAGCTGTGATTATTTTCCTGTTATGCCTGCTCGATAAGGTTACAGACTGCAGTGCAGTTCTGTGGTTGCAAATCATTAAAATCTTCACTTATACTTTCACTAGACCCCCCACTTACGCGGAAGTCAATCAAGATCCGACGGTCCATTATAACACCACTTCAGCCATTCAACCGGAGTTTCCCATGATGCCATCTCGTCCTACTTCCGCTGTGTACCCGGAACTACCTTTGCCATCAACCACTTCTCCACCCTTCGCACCTCCATATCCCGACGGAGGAGTCCAACTCCTACTTCACCCTCAAGCTGGCTTGCGTACGATCAATCTCAGTGCGTAATGTCCCATCTCCAATTTTCTTTTCATCATTTTTTTATCGATTATGGTATCCACAAAAAAATTTATAAAATTAAAAAAAAAGAAAAAAAAGAAAAAAAGTGTGTTTATAAATATCGAGAACGATATTTTGAGTCGAGCTGGGGAATTTGTCGCGGGTAAAATATTGTTCTTTTGTTCTAGTTTCAAGGCGCATATTCTGTTCTATTTATTTTTACGCTAAAGAAGCCTTCGGCTTCTTGACATACTGTATATATATTACCGTATTGTATGGATACAGCCATTTCTGGTCTTCGTCTCGTTATAATAAAGTTATTGTGAGGTTGACGTGTGTGGGCGCTACACTACCAATGTCTATGGACATCGGGAGGTGTGAGCTTTGGAAATATTCTTTCAGAACCTGCTTTCCAGACAGCCAAAGGTGCGATCAGAGGGCAAAATCAATAGCGCTTTTTGCCGAAAACACCGGAACTGGCAGTTCCTGAGGTCAAACATTTAAACTATTGGGATTTGATTGACAATTAATTCAGTCGGGGTTGAGCCAACTATTGAGACAAAATATGGTTTCTTGTTATCTTAAACCAGTCACCGTATGCTTGCGATCTCAAGGAAGAGGTAAGCCCCGCCTCCGTTAGTATGGCCCTGCACTCGATTGAACGTTCAATCTGATTCAGACGGCAATTGGCAGTGGCAGTGGCACTATTGCAATGGCACTATTGCAATGGCACTATGGCAATGGCACTATGGCAATGGCACTATGGCAATGGCACTATGGCAGTGGCAGTGGCACTACCGCGTGGAAACTGGGAAAGTAGGTCACCACTCATTCGACAGAGAATGTTCTCCTCTTTCATTTTATCATAAGGGAACATCCGTTAATGACGTCAGTATTGGTTAGGGGGCGGGGGCGCGAAAAATATCTGACGAACTCTGACTGGA
>LRSR01004325.1:0-13414 GCA_001579985.1 Hypsibius dujardini
CTGATTAAAAAAATCTAACCTAACATTCATAATTTAGAGATGTAAAGGTCTGAATGATTAAATGCACAAATTTTGTTCTCACTGAGCAGAAGAAAAGAAACATTCAGATGACCAAACCTCACAGAGCATTCTTTACAGCGGTAATTGCGTAGCTTGATTGATTGATTGATTCGTCGTTGATTGATTGATTGAACTCAAGGAGAATCTCAACGTCAATCATGAAAATTTAATTCCCTTGCCAGGCTTTTCTGGGATACAGTCGATGTCAGTTCACCAGTAGGACTGAATATATATAGCATTTTTTGCCGGCGTGAATTTCCCAAGGTGCACGAAAACTGACAGCCAAATACAACAATACCAATTTTGAAAAATGTACTGTATTTCTAAAAATAAATCAGATCATGCAGACTCTTAAAGCTAGATTCATGGTACTTGAAAGGCTAACGTGCAAGTCCCCTATCTATCCTGGCAAGCCGGGAGAACAAAAAATGAGCCTCGCGCCCAAGAATAAAACATGGAAGTGTCATTAATTTCAGTTTGCCCTTCGTATCTGAAGTTGATTCAGTCTGATCCCCACAAACCTTTGCTAATCGGCAGGCGCGTTCAGGACTGGTCATGATTTCATAGTAAAATACGCTGAAGTTCAATGCCAAACCCAGCCTGCAAAAAGGAAGGACACGTAAATATCATACAAATACCGCATTTTCCCGCAAAATAGGATTCTACGTTGCACATGAGTGTCTGGAAGATGGCACACAAATTCTGGAGACAATAATCTCAGAGAAAAAAACAGTCGGACAAACAGACAGCAATGAACGTGCATTATCAACAGATTAAGAACCATTAGCTACATTGGCGGGATTTGTGAATGTCTAGCCAATCAGTCAGACCGAGAAGCATACACCAGTGACACAGGCACCATGCTACACGGACAGCAAATATTAGGAAGAGGACGCTGCGAGCGACACAGTTCAGCGCTCTGAATAATCTTAAAATATGATAGTATCCTAACGAATAGCATTCATACCTAATTGGATGCGTAGGAGCAAGCTCGCTATTGGCAATATCAACGGCTGCCTTATAAGCATGAAGCGCCGCATCAGAAACGTCTTTCTTGTCCGTTGAGGAAAATTCCGCTAAGTAGCGATAATAGTCGCCTTTCCTGCAAACCAACGAAACAGAGTGTATCGTGTATCAGGCACTCAGCTATAACGAAAGATGAAGAGAACCAGAAATATCGATTAATTCCTCGACACCCGAGGGCCTGACAGGCCGCATGTGAAAGCCAATTAATTACATTTTGAAGTAGAAGACCTTGCTCTCCCCGCTACTGGCGTGTGGAATGAGCGTCTTATCCAGTAGTCCGACGATTTCCGAACAGATCACTTTCATTTCGTTCTCCACTTCTTGCCGCAACTGCAAAGACGAGAGAGGAAAACAATGAAAAAAGACCTAGACACTTGATGTTCGGTTGTCTGGATAAAGCAGTCAATGCTCACTTTAATGGTTTGGGCTAGCTTTCGTTCCGTTCCATCATTTTGCGTTCCGCTGCTGATTTTGCTCTCCTCTTTGGCCTCCAAGCTTGACAGAATTCGCCAAGCACCGCGACGAGTGCCTGTCACATTCTGGAAGAGAAAAGATGATTACAAGATTTTTCCGAATAATTTCCAATTCCTAGACTCGTATTTTCTGCTATACTAGCCTCTAAGCTCCTCATAGCACTTTCTAAGATAACATATGAACGTAGTAATAAAATGCGTCCATACCTTGAAGGCAACTGACAGCAAATTTCGCTCCTGAAACAGAGACAACACGCATCTTGATTCTTAATGCTATTAATTAATAGACATGTACATAAAGAAAAATCATCCGTGGAAAGCAACACTAGAACAAGAAGTAGAAGAACAAAAAATGGGCCTGCTGTACAGTGCAAGTCCAGAACGACGTCACAGTGTCAGTTTCTACTTTACTGTCTCAAACTCCAAAACTAGCAACAGCTGGCTCCGAACAAACGGTTCGATAGAAATAAACTCACGTGACCGTTCGAATCTCAGGACTTTCACAGTGCTGTACCTCTGCAGTCAGTTCCGTGGTGGAGGACTGCACTAACTGCTTCACCGCCACAACCATTTCGTCGAACCGTTCGGCTTGCTCGGTTAATTTCGCCATGAATATCCAGTCATCCCGGGATTCAGCCATTTGAGGCAGCTAAAAAAATCGATATCCAATGAAGGAGTGGAATTAAATTCACTCCTCTTCACCATGGACAGAGCCTGTGAACAGTCCCTTTTCCAAAATATCGATAGTGTAGTTTGTAGGTGAGAGGTAGACGAAGGAAAATAACATACATTTTTAAAACTTTACCTTGAGATCTCAAGAAAATAGCAATAACAAAGAATTCAAACACCAACTCCCAGCAGAACAGAACAAACAGATAACACGGATAAAACTGTCTGCTGCTGCTGCACCATATGTAATTTGAAAACTTCAGCTGAATCAATCGATTTATTAACGGAAAGCGCGCTTCAGTTACAAGTATTTAAAGGAAGACGACAAACTGCAGGAACTGCAGACATGCAACTGAATGGCGCCTGTGGGGCGAGCAAAAATCTTGCAACAGTAGAGTACTCTGCTTGGAAAATGATAACACAATCGCAAAAGATAATTATTAAGAAGATAACAATTTACAAAAGTATCTCATCAGTTAGAATTGCAACGATAAAGAACATCTGACGGGCGATACGACAGCAGGATCATGAACCGAGGCGCCCCATGCGGTCCTTATTATTACTATGTGGATGCCGTACCGTTTCAAGACGTTTGACTCGTAGCCGATGACAAGTCTTCAGCAGATAACAGTGCGAGGATTTTTTTGTGGGGAAACCTGTAAGTAAATTGGATCGAGTTGTTCAAGATGAAAAACTAGCCAAAATCAACTGCAATTTGTGATTAAAGAGGAAACATGCGTCTCAGAAAAGCAAAAAGCTAAAAATGCCCAATAATCTCATGTGCAAGTGGAACAACCCCCTTTTAATTCTGAATTCCCCCCTGCCCCCACCCATCTTCTTGTCTTCTTGGGGGGGGGGGGTAGATGGGAGTGGATCCTTGATTTGACTCCTTCCCAGCTGTTCCTGCAAAACTATAAACTGTCGTTTTATTGAACTACATATAGTAGTTTAATTGGTTCATTTATGTTGCAGATATCTTATCATTATCTGTTTTGCTCTTTGTCTATCGGATCGGTATGAAGTGATGAATACTGTATCACATTTGCTGTTCCATTGATGTGAATTGTATGTTGTTTGCTCGTGATAGATTGATCGCTTGATTGGAAGCCCTCTTTCTGGCTTTTTCTTTCGTTATTTATCGGTCGGATTTTGAGATTTAAAAATGATTAGAGGCATCCTCGTCTTCAATAATCATGGGAAGCCCCGACTGATTAAGTTCTATGAACACTACGTAAGTTGCTCCGCGCCTGTGATTTCTCTGTTTCCCTGAATCAAGAGCGAGATCTCGGAATATTTCCATTGTGTATCTTCCGCGTTTTAGAAAGAGGATGTGCAGCAGCAGATCGTCAGAGAAACTTTCCAGCTGGTCTCCAAGCGGGACGAAAATGTCTGCAACTTTCTGGAAGGTGGAAGGTAAGACTGATGCGGTTGGACCATATAATCAATTCAGCATATTAATACTGGTAGGTTGATTGCTTGATTTGTTTGGCTGTTGTTGTGACGCCTTTATGTGCTCGGTCGATTTTTTGATTCGGTGTCGATTACTCTTGTACCGTCGTTAAATTCATGTTTCACTAGATCAGTTGTGGTCAATGATTGAGTGTATTTATGGTAGTTTTACTTTATTACTACGTTTTGTGATTTTCAGTCTAATTGGAGGATCTGATTATAAGCTCATCTACCGGCATTATGCCACGCTGTACTTCGTATTTTGCGTCGACTCTTCCGAAAGCGAACTTGGAATACTTGATCTCATTCAGGTGAGTTTGGCGGTTCCGATTTGCGGTGCAACATTCCGTCGAGATACTTTTCATGTCTGTAAATCTCATGAGAAGGCATGTTACCCAGGCAGTGTTGCGTTTATTTGCAGGTTTTCGTGGAGACATTGGTGGGTACCGCGGTGCATTATACACCGATGTGTGATTAGCATCGATGGCATCCACTCATCAGTTAATCTTTCTCCGCTTTTTAGGATAAGTGCTTCGAAAACGTCTGTGAGCTCGATATGGTACAGCTGGCGGAGTAACTTGCTACGGTTCGCCGGCCGTTGATTGATTTGGTGTAGTACGCGTAAAGCTTGATTGATTTTGTGCCACAAGACACGTAACGTTACCAGATTGGCGAATAAAAAGTCGCTTGATCGGTTGATTGACTGACTTGAAAACTGATAGGCGGACGGTTGATTGATTGATTGATCAAACTGAAACATTGCACTTCACTGGCCAAACCATCAATCAATGCTTTTCCATTTCGCACGTACTGCACTGAATCAATCAACATCTGGCTAACCGTAGCAAGTTACTCCGCCAACTATACGTTTAATGTCGAAAACCGATAACAGCAAGACACAGTAACCCAAGGGCACCCATCTAAATAGAACGATTTTTCGCAGATTTTTCACGTGGACAAGGTTCACCACATTCTGGATGAAATAGTAATGGGCGGGATGGTGCTGGAGACAAGCATGACCGAAATTGTAATGCGCATTGAAGAGCAGCAGAAGGTGGAGAAGCACGAAGCCGGCATATCTTCCGCACCGGGTCGTGCAATGAACGCTGTAAAGAACATCGACTTGAGCCAAATCAAGGACATGAAATTTCCTGATGTTCAGCTGCCGGCTTTCAAGAACTTCAAACTCTGAACGCCATCTCGTCTCTCACCTTTGTAACGGTCGTATTCTGACTTTTTTGTGCAATTTTTTTCCATTCCTCTTGTTGTTTTAACATCATTCAGTCGGGATTTCTCAAACAAGGGAAAAATCTTATCTTACAAACGTTCTAGCGGTGAAATCCGTTTGGGTTTGTTCAGCGATCGGTTGAAAGAAACTCTTTCGAAAATTGTTAGAAAACAACCAACGGCTCCTGCCACGATTAGACCAATGAATGGCAAGCCCATGTCAGGCATGCGCAGGGCTCTGCGACCGATTGTTGCTTTGACTGGCAAAGGCCGTGGCAGACACTTTTCCGGCTGGATATTACGGGGCCGAAACAGCGCAGCCAGATACTGCTTGTCGTAATAACCGATGTCCTGCCTTATCTTGCCATTCTGGATACTCCGGAGAAATCTGAAAGGAAAGTTGACTTTTTTGTGATACTCGTGTAACCGAGATCCTGCACGATCGGTCGGCCATTACGTAGAACTCACCTCCTCTTAAAATCCGTTGCAAGTTGGTTATCCTGCTTTCTGAACCAAAATACTGATGAAAGAGTCTCTGATAAACCAGAAATCACCTCCACATAATCACAGCTGAAATTTGCTAGGGTCGCATAATTCTCACGCCGCACGAGATAGACCGCCCGTTCTTCCGTGTTGTTCGCCATATCGGTGTAAAACGTCAGAGAGTTTGGGCTTTCTATAGTTCGCTCGCCTAACAAGCGAACGTCGCTGTCTTTGCTCGCCTAGGAGAATTAAAAAGCCAAGATATTCTCGTATACCCAATTTTTGAGGACGAATACCGTGACCATATTGTATCGAAGTTGTGCTGTCGTATGTCCGTCATCTTTTGTTTCGGTATGCTAAAAATTGGGCCACCCATGTCCAGTGTCCACTCTTACGTATACGTACCATGAAAGTCTCCCTAACAGCGGCACTGCCATACACTTTGAAGTCCGACTGAAGAACCTGCGAAATTATGGTGAATGGAGGCGTTGGTGGGTCAGTGGCCGTCAACTGCAGCGGTATTCTCGCGCTGTAGGCGGAAAAGAAATATTACAGCACGTAGTATCTACGCAAATTAGTATTATACACACGTGGCAAAAACCTTGCGCTAACCGAGTTAAGCTATCACACTCGTTGCATGACTGCTGCACACAGCCCCGAGTTGAAGTGCTTAATTCGGTCAGCGCAAGATTTTTGCTTTGTGTGTATATATATTATATACATTTTATTCAACACGCAGTTGGCGTCGAGTTTGAATTTACTTACGTGAAGGTATTTGTCAGGAGGACACTGAAGAGTAACGAAGTTACAATTAAGCAGACGGTAGACGGAAGTGTCTCACGAATGGTTATAACATCACCCGCTAAAAGGATTGGAGTCTCATGAATTGTTCGGTGTGGACACAGTTTATGTAGAGCATACGGTGCACCAGTACGAGCACATCTAATACGAGCTATGCAGCTTACGGAAGGAAGTGGTCAAGAGCCCCATCGGGACGTCCAAAACGATTCTCCTCCAAGAGCTGTCACGCTCGTAGTAGAGTCTTCTCAGTTTCGTGGCCATGATTAATGTTGCGCATGAGAGTGACAAGAGCAGGAGCAGTAACACCCAAACGTGGGGTTCGAAGGTCGCCAAAAATACTTGATCTCGTGTCAGTTCGTGGTTACTCAGGAAGTTCCTGTGCATCAGGAGCGAGTACCGGCTATGTTCCGGCGCCGAAATTACGGAGAAGTTGTTGGATTGCATACGCGTGTTTGTAATGAGGAGCGGCGTCATGCCGATGTCCGCGCTTCCGGCTAGGAGATCGCGAAGAACCACACTGTCACCGATGGAATTGCCATTTTCTTCTGCTTGATATATCTTGCACCTTCCGAAAAATACGTTCTTTCAAATACTTGCGAAAATCATTACGCATTCCGTTAGTGTACAGACATTAGAACATCCAGGGACATACCTCAAATTCAGGTTGCGGCATATATTCATCAACGTCAGCACCCAGACACCACCCCAAACCGTTTCGAAAGGGTGTTCCGGCTTTATGCGAGCACATAGATTGTTCTCAAAGGCTTGTCCCATAATGTAAACTTCTTGCTGAAATTGAGCGAAATTGTTAGCCGATAATATTTTCCACATACCGAGAATTACAAGCGTACCAGGTTGGTCGCGACAAAAACATCTCTCGCTCCAGTTGAGTGAAGAGAGCCGACGTCAAATGTAATTGTCGTGCAATTGTATTCTCCTCCAGAGGCTCCCCATATTTCTTTCCATTCTGCCGCATACATAGTATTACCCGCACTCATGCTCAAGTCTTAAATCTAGAATAAAAATATTATACAACAGTAACAAGGAAAGTCCTCACGCGACACGGAATGAATTTTAAGGTCCAAGCCGAATGATCATTTTTTTATAAATTGTCCTGCCACAAACGACAATCGTTTGAGAACTAATCGTTTGTCTGGCAAGCGGATATAGCGGAAATTAGTCGTCGTCTGTCCCGGAAAGCAGATTGAGGAATTGTCGACACAGCGTATGGTGTTTCGTACATGAAGGTGTGGTCTTGTGAGGATTTGCTGGACCTCAATTATACTATGCAAACAAAGAGCAGAAACGTGAGCCATAAACCGCGAAAAGGTCAACTTTCTTGCTTCATCCCGTAATTCACTCACTACCTTTGCAGTCACCAGTACCCAATAATGGGAAAACGAATCTGCTGTACTCAGTAAAAATTTTGATTTCGACGCAATGTGTGAGAGTATACACATATTTTATTACAGGCACTGCAGCGCTACCTGTTGGATGCACAGTTGAAATTAAACGCAGCAGATTAGCAAACCAAATTCGCATTTCACATGTTCGTTAATAATTTTGTTTTCGATTGTATTATGTTTGACTTGACTTTGGCAAAATAGTTGTCCCAATTTGATACTTTACAACCACCAAAAAATGGATCATTACGGAATGGGCACTCCGCAAAATTATCAACAGCAACAGCAACAGCAACAGCAACAGCAACAGCAACAGCAACAGCAACAGCAACAGCAACAGCAACAACTGCAACTACAGCAGCACCAACAAATGGTAAATCAAGCCCCTGGACGCGAGCAACTGGACAGCTTTCGTGAAATTCTGGAAAATGTGCTGGAAGGTTATCGCGAAATTGGAATAGTGGTGTCGGATGTACAGCCAACCAGTCAGACGGTGATAAATGACAAGTTGTAAGTGGCGTTCAGGATAAATGGTCGCAAGTTTCGATTGATTGATTGATTGTGTTAGGTTGACGTACAATTCATAATTGTCCTTTCATTCATTCGATACCGAATGATTGATCGATTGACGTTTTTCATTTCAGAAATCAGCTCGTGGTGGGACTACGCCAGCTTGACTCAGCCAAGGTGGCGCTCGGCGATCTCCGCGTGCCATTCGAGGTGGTTCAATACGTCGATGAGGGGAAGAATCCACAAAGTTACACTAAGGATTGCATGGAGAAGGCGATGCAGAAGAACGAGGAAGTCAAGGGAAAAATTGATGCTTTCAAGGTAGCGTTCAGGCCGTCCAGGCTTGTTTTTCTGCTTGATTGATCATGGCTTATGCCGGGCATTATATTGTCTCTCGGTTTCAGAAATTTCGCGCCCATTTGTTAGTGGAGCTGTCCAAATCCTTCCCAAACGAGATCTCCAAGTACAGAGCACTTCGGCCGACGACGGATGCCATGCCAGATAAATGAATGGTGGAATGACTTCCTGGTGGAGCTATGCATATTGTCCAACTTGTGACCCCAGTTCACGGGGAATCCAGTATTACGCGTTGCTAGGGTTTTACTTTTTTTCCTCGAAAATATTAATTCTGTTCTAGCAGGACTGCTTTTTCGTAAGGCATTTCCCAATTTCCTTTGTCTGTAGAGGTTGACGGTTCGGTTGTCGATAGTGAGTCTTCTTTAATGACAAGCCTCGCTCTGAGGGCCTGAACAGTGATAAAAGGTGAAATAATATTATAATAATCTCCATATTTAAAATCACGGATGGAGCAAGGAGAAACAACACACTGCGCCTTTAATAACAATCAACGGCAAACACAAAAGCATTGCTGCAAAAGATACGAAACAAAACCCTACCGCCACAGGCAACCGGAATGTGAGTTACAGTTAATATTATTTTCCCTTAATACCTGTCAGCTCTAGCGGAAGTCCTCAGAGCTGAACATGCCTTTAGCTCGGCGCAAAATGGAATCTTTATTGGCGTCGTAAGGATAATCCTAAAATCAGAAAGTATCTTGACATTTAGCCAATCAAACAACCGACCGTTGGCATGGATGTCAAAAGTTCAACCACAGCAGGTAAGCTCACTGACCTTGGAAGGAATTTCCAACACTGTGGGGATGGTCTGATGATAGCTGTCCACCACATAGCGAATCATTTCAGCGATGTTCTGGCTGATTAAAATGATGCCAATATCATCGCGCTTGCAGAAGAGCTTAAACGCCTCCTCAATCTCACTGACGGCGGTGTTCTTGTTGACGACAAAAAAATTTGGGTGCCGCTGCTTATTCAGCTCTCCAACTCCACCGAGAAGAAAACCGACCACTGTATCCTCATCCCCGATGACAGCAATGAGCTTTCCTTTTGCGGCGTGCGTCATTTTAGGGTGAAGAAAGGTGAAAGGAAGCCTGTAAATATAACTGGTCAATCAATCAACCTATCATCGAGAAGAACCATTAGACATTTTGAGATATCTAAGAATTTGCATTCGTTTCTTTTATCCTACAAACTTTAAACTTGTAACACCTTTTCCCGTACCTTCAAAAGTGTAGCCCACGGTGGTAGAAAAATTTACGAACCTTCCACAGGCAGATTCTGTGCGCAAGGGAGGGGATGTCAAAACTCAGGAAGAAAATCAATGTTTTGTTTTCCTAGGCAAGTCACATGTCACCCACAAAAGAAGGAACGGTCAAGCGTAAGAGAGAATATTGAGAATTAAACAAGAACATGGACATTAAAATGGAACAAGTTCATCTTACAAAAACGAAACGTGCATAAAACAATCTACCGGACGTTATAAACACAGAACCTGCATACAAAGCCGAACGTAAACGCAAACTAAGAACTGGAGGCCTTAGCTGCTAAATTGCCACAGCAAAACGAACACGCAACGCTTTCAAAACTCATTTTCTTTTTCGTGACTTCTCTGAAATTGTGAGCCGGTCTTATGCCACATTCAAATTTACCACAACCTTTTATTCTTGAATGGTTCTCTTCCGAATCTATTCTTTCAAACGTGCAGTTGTCTTGCTGCTGCTCTTGTTTGGGCTTCTTCCTGCTGGAGCCTCTTTTACAATGGCGGCGGCGGGTGTGTAGTACCGAGTAAGTTTTTATTTTAGTCTGAAGAAGGTTTCTTAGGGCATTTTTGGTTTTAAGTTCTTAACTCTGGAGAACAATATTTTTCAAACTAGTCTTATCTAATTTTGTGTAATAAGAAATAATTTCTACTCAGTCGATCTTTCTCCATAGCGTTGTTCACGTTGTTGCGAAACTGATCAGAAATTATTATACTAGTTTTTTCTTACACGCAGCCTAGAAAGGCTTAGGTCTGAAGAATTACTTAATTTTCAGATTTTTCGGCACAAATAAATTTTTGTGAAGTATCAAAGAAAATCATTGTCTCGATCTCTCTTTATCGTATTCACCAGGATTCAGCGCAGCCCAATGAATTTCTCAGCCGGTTATTTTCTTGCAATCAACCGATCAATCAATGTCTGGCATTGCTTTCCTTATGTTTTGGTTCAGTCGTAAAACTAATCCCGGTTTGATTTTCGCAGTCACCATTGAAATAAGCATCTTAGAATAGGTATGAAATTTTATTTTTGTCATGCAGGTACAGGGGCAATTGGAGCAGATACTTGAATTGGACTCAGTCGCTCGTTTTGAGCCGTTTGGCTTAAGATATTTACCCAGTATCCTCGCTACAATTGCCGCCATGTTCGCCTGGAATCCGACTTCCTACTCCACTCCGCTGGAAAAACCAATGCGCCACAAGACAACGGGGCAGACCCATGTGTCCGACTTGTCCGGCATTATTGGCTCACCGAATTTTGAGCGAGATCTTAACTACACCGCCATCTCCTCTCCCCGCGCGCAATCTTCGATGCTACTGCAACCTGAAAGCCGAAGCGGAGCCTTCGAACGGCCAAATAATGCCGGTTTCCCAGTTAATAGCCGTGAGCGGGTCATGTCGGCTGTTCGTCTACCCGAACAGTCAGCGCTAAGTGCGCCGGTCGTGTCCGGAACATCATTCTCTTCTCTGCTTACTCCAAAGCTGCAAGACGATCATCACGACTCCGTCTTCCACACAGCGGTGGATCTTAATGCGACAGGGCTGCCGTCTTTTTCGTCAAATGAGAAGGTGGATTTGGAGCATGCCAATTGTTACCTACAGGAATGCATCGTCAAGGATTTAGCAGAGTCGGATATTGCGGACCAAATGATCGGAACCAACGCAGGTGATTGATCGGTTGATTGCTTAATTTTGATTGCTCATTTGAGAGGTGGCATTGATTGATCGATCCTGTGTGCTGTATCGTTTGGGTTTGTCGTCTGAAATGAACCCCTCCCTGGTCGTGTATTCTGGACCTGGTGCTTGACTGGTTGACTATCACTGCGCCTTGATTACTCATTCTTAACTTTTATTAGTATAAGATATGTGGATCATCGCTGAACTTCTCGCGTTAATGGTCTGTTTGTTTCCTGCTCAGGTGTGCCACAGTCTCCCAGCGCCAGTGGTGCTCATCCTGACGACTACACACCGGACGACGTCGGTCATTTTCGCATTACGCGTGAATTGCCGATCAGTGAGGCCATTGCTCGAGCTCTTGCTGATAATCAAAGCGGCTACCGCGCCATGGGATGCTTCCCTGAACTGAGTATGGTATACGCCTTTATCGAAACAAAGCTTTATGTCTGGCCATGGGATAATTGCAAGCTCATTACGACCGTGGAATATCCGGAATTCATCACGGCTGTCGGACTATTGCCGACATGGTCTGCCGGTATGCTCATCGAAAAGCTTTATGCTGGATTTTGGTCATCGTTTGACGGTATCGTTCCTATGACCTGCTCAGTTAAGTAAGAGTTTGTCGTTTTTGTCATAGGCTTTCTGTATCTGGCCGCGCCATTCGTGATCGTTGTGGCAACCCTGACGGAAGTCCTTTTTACCAAAGTCCTTGCCGTCGGCTCGAACTATGACATCGACACATCTGAGTATGCCATGCGGACCTCGACAAACGATCTCAGATACAACAAGATCCAGACCACCCGAGAAGGCAGGGTGTTTCTCGGCGGAATGGAAGGACACGTATCAGAGCTTCAAAACATCAAGCAGACCATGTTCACGAAGTGGCTTTGGTTCGGGCCGAGACTTGCCAATTGCACCCTGGCCGTCTATGAGAGGATAGCAAGTTCTCTTCCCGGGTTCCACTTGCTGTTTCGTAAGGAGCCGGTCGTTCAAATGGTCGTGGACGACGCCAGGAAGGTATGCATATATTTCCAGCCTGAAATACTGCACGCATTACTACACATCACTAATAAGTAGTTTGCCATGGTTTGCGAAGCTTGATAATTGTTGAAAAATCGAGTTTTGTTTGCACTTTTAGATTCTGTATACCTTGCGCAAGGATAACAACGTCGATCTCTACGACCTGGGTGTCGACGGAACCGCCGGAACTCGTCACATCCACCTGAGTTTCCAGAACATCGTCTCCCAAGCAATGCCCCTGCTCCGGAATGTGGACCGCCTTCAAATCAAGCAGATAGTCTCCGTCCATCCCGTGGACGTATGGGAGAGTAACCGCTATCCGTTCTTCCTGCTGTCGTCTGCTGGTCTACGATTGTACTTCTCCCTATCCCCGCGAGGCGTCCGTAACGATCGTCCTCGGGAGTTTGTTCTCGGCCATATTCGATTTCCACCGGGCCACAACCCTTCCGCTCCCATTCCCCAGGTGACGGCTCACCTCAACGTGACGGATTCCTTCTACGTTGACGGGACGATTATGATGGTTACGCCCAGTGTGGATTTGGATGAGCAGGATGAAATCATCTCGGCTAGTAATGACCTGTACATTTATGAGCAGAAGTACCGGGAGAGCGTGAGTGTGACGTCGCTTCCGAATCGCGTGGAGGCTATTGCGCTGGTACGATTTGTGAATTCAGGATAAGTTTGTAGATTACTTGGGTAGCTAGCGTGCATGTCAAGCGGCGGTACATGTTAATGCTGAACAGATTGATTGATTGGGCTTTTTTTACAGGTGCAGCAGTATCCACAGGAATCTCTGGTTTTTAAAGCTCGCTCTCTGGCCCTGAATCAGTTAATGACCTCTCGTCGTCTTCTCGTTGTGGTGACCATGAAGAAGTCCTTTCTGTTGGAAAAAGCCTACCCCGTGGACATAATGGAGAAAGTCCTCCGCTCGCACAGCCCAATGTCTAATCAAGCGCGCGAGTTCATTGAATGGCTTCCACCGTTTCAAGGATGCTTCCTCGCCCT
>LRSR01004328.1:0-16753 GCA_001579985.1 Hypsibius dujardini
CATAGTGTCAACTTATCACGCCGCTACTTCGTAGATCACTCAAACTATGATCATCAAATTTCAAATACTCTCGAAGGACTGCATCCGTATGCTCTCCAAGGAGAGGTGGAGGAAGTCGAGGTGCCAGATTGCAATCTTTAAACGTCACCGGGTTGTTCAGCAAGCGCACTCTTCCAGCTTTTTTATGATCCACCTCGGACACCATATCGTTATGCCGCACTTGAGGGTCAGCGAAAACTTGAGCAAAAGTGTTGACAGGACCGAATGGAAATTTGGCAGTGGCGAACCGCGCGAGCCATTCTTCCAATGTCTCCTCAGCGAAGCGGCTCGCAAGGAGCTTAATCAATTCCACTCTATTAGCGACTCGGGCTTTGTTGGAAGCGAACTTCTCGTTTTCGTAGTAATCTACCGCCATTCGCCGACACAAAGAGATAAACTGTTCATCGCTGCCGGCGCCAACGATCAGATTTTGGCCATCCTTCGTTTGGAAGCCCTGGTACGGCACAATACTCTCGTGCGCAGTTCCCCACCGTCTTGGCACAGTACCGGCATTCAAAAAATTAGAACCAAGATTTACTAGATTCGCGACCTGAAACAGGAAGAAACTATTCTCCGTCGAGTTGACAGTCTGTTGTCTGTCTGTCTGTCTGTCTGTCTGTATGTCTGTCTGTCTGTCTGTCTGTCTGTCTGTCTGTTGTCTGCCGACCAGTCGGCACTTACTTGTGTCGACAAAAGGTTGCAGTCAATCTTCGTCCCCCGTCCCGTACGATGTCGGCGAAAAAGAGCGGCCAATATTGCGCCTTGCGCGTAGAGACCCGTGGAGATATCAGTCATTGCTGTACCGATTTTGCACGGCTCTCCATTCTATGGGATGCAGGAGAAACAGCGTAGTTGTGTAGGCAGCCCTTTGATTTCACATCACCAGGCCAAAACGAACCTCAGGTCCGGTGATATGCATCATCCCGCCAATTGCAGATGCAATGACATCGTAACCACCTCTGGTTTTATAGGGACCCGACGGACCATATCCTGCGAATCGCGAGACAAATATGGCAACTTCTGGTTGACTGTGAAAACCCTTTTGTACAGCGCTGTAAACTTCCATCGTGGCGTAACTTGTAGCACCTGCACAAGCAATTTATACCTGTAACGGAGCAGTACACAAGTCCCGGATTGAGCACACTGAGGTCTTCGTATCCAAGTCCGTAACTCTTGAGTTTGCCCGGTAAGAAGTTCTCTATGAAGACGTCGCACTGAGCGGCAATCTGCAAATCACACGAACACGACATCAAACGTCATTCCGTGAAGAACCGACAAGTTCTACTAAATTTCTAGTAAAATGTCTACTTTCTGCACAATTGTAGCGCCCTCTGGTTGGGAGATGTCCACTGCTACACTCTATAACAAGGTCATACGTATAACGGAATAATAGCAACGGGATTGGGCGTGGACGATAATGCAACACTTCAATTTACTTTCTTATTTCGATTAACGGCTAAAAAGTAACAGCTCTCTCCCCCTACAAAAGGTGGCCCCCAGTTGCGAGTTTCGTCTCCGGATCCTGAAAACACAGAGAAAGAGGTCGTTAAGGCAATGCGGCAGAGAATACGTCCATCAATACTAGTAATTCCATCATTGTGTCCCAATTAATACCATTGATTCATTAATTAAGAAACTCACGATAAAAAAAATGATCCATCAATCAATCGACGCACTACTCAACAGAGTACAACGCACTCTGCTAATCAGCGCATACACACAATCAGAAGGACCGAACACAAACTCACCTGGTTTTTCGATTTTAATGATCTCCGCACCCATATCTCCCAAACTCTGTGTACACATCGGGCCGGCAAGAACTCTAGAAGTTTAATGATAAATATGAATCAGCAATTTAGCAGGGTCTCCAATCGATCAATCAATCAGCACATTTCCCTGCAAGAAACAGGAAATTTGCCTCACCGCGTTAGATCAAGCACCCGCACGCCATGGAGCAGGCTGACATCATTTTCCGCCGAAGCCTTTGCAGCGGAATTGTGCGTCGAAAATTTCCGCTCGAAGGGATCTATTATGACAGAAATTCTCCGCGGAAACGAATTGAATTTAAGATAATAAAAAGAACGACGGGACAAAAAGCAGGCCAATAAAACCATTATTCTCGTACAGTACGGGTATACTGTATTTCTCGGACGCTCGTAAGAAAATACTTGCGACTGAATTGGTTGAAAATTTGAGAACAGTTACCAGAAAGACCTCAAAGCAGAACTAATAATATAAAAAAGAGTAAAGACCGATAAACAGTTCGATAAAACAAAATCAGCTGTTTGACGAACGTACAGCCGTACGCTCGTATCACTCTCGTACTAAACATTGGTACGCGGATACGCAATCAGTTTCGCAAGCACTTTTCATTTGCTCTTTTCTTCAGGTCGCGGCGTTTTCATCCTATTCCATTCCATCCTATCCCAGCCTAGCAGGTCATCATGAGTCTGCAACATAAAGTGATGTGAGTTATCCCTCCACCACTGCTCCACCTCGGGGGAGTCTTTCTGTTGATGTTTGATCAACTTTTTTTAGCAAGCCGAAGTCGCAGAAAGGAAAACGCTTCATCAAAAACCGGGAACCCAAAATCTTTGAAAACACCAAGAATGTCCTGGCGCTGCGGACTAACACGGCTAATGAAACAGTCGTACGTATCTTGAAAGATTTGGTAAGTGCCGAAACCGGAGAACTTCTGTTCTGATTTCTAACTGCTAGTGGTGCTTTCTGTTTCTGCAGTGCGCCTTGAAGAAGCCTGAGTCAGCCTTCATGGGAAGGTAAATCGTTCACGTCCTGCATTCTATTCTGGAATACTGCAAAGCTAATCTGTTGCAGGAAACACGAGCTGAGACCGTTTGAAGATGAGCAGGCCCTGGTATGTAGAAAAAGCGATTATTCAGTGTAGCTAATCAAGCAATCAAGCACTGCTTTATGACTCATTACGCTCTTGATACATAGTGACTGATTAATCAACCAATCAAGCGCTACTTTATGGCTCATTACGCTCTTGATTCGTAGTAATCTGATTGATCAATCAAGCAATCAAGCACTGCTTTATGGCTCATTACGCTCTTGATGCATAGTAATCTGATTGATCAATCAACCAATCAAGCACTGCTTTATGGCTCATTACGCTCTTGATTCCTAGTAATCTGATTGATCAATCAACCAATCAAGCGCTGCTTTACCAGTTATTACGCTCGTGATGCATAGTAACCTGATTGATCAATCAACCAATTGATGAGATGCTTTTTCTGTTTATGCAGTGATGTTGCTACTGTACTACTGTACTACTAGCACATACGAAAACAAATTGGTCATATCGCGTGGGAAAGTTTACCGGCGTTTTTTCTTCCAGGAGAAATTCTCCACAAAGTACGATTCTTCCCTTATTTTGACCGGTTCGCACAATAAGAAACGGCCGTCATGCATCACTTTCGGTGAGAATTATTTTCACTGTATTTTGTTTTGAAAAACAATTATGAAGTCTAACAAAATTGCGGTCTTCGTAGCACGGACATACGATGGCAGCATCCTCGACATGTTCGAGTTCTGCGTGGAGAATTTTAAAGGCATCTCAGATTTCCAAGTGAGTGCGCACGCACGCACAGTGCGCACACACCTTCTTACGTGTAGTTTTCTTAAGAGTTTTACTGGTAATTGTTTTCGTTTAATCCGTTTGTGAATATTTAACAGGGATTATCGCCTCCACTCGGAAATAAGCCTTTATTGATCTTCAGAGGAGAATCCTTTGAGCACGACCCCATCATGGGAAAGATAAAGACCATGTTTATTGGTAAGTGTGGTTTATATTAACTTGCTACCGTAAGATGTACTGTTAACGACAGGAAAAAGTTGAATGGAGTGTCCGAGCGATGGGCAAAAGGGGCGGGGCAGGGGGTTAAATTAATACAATCAGTAAATCAACCAGCAAGGCTGCACCGCTTGTTTTGTGGTCACTTTAAATCGTTTTAAAGTCAATGGTTGATTAGTTGATTACGTTTAACTAAACCCCCCGCCCCACCCCTTTTGCCCATCGCTCGGACCCTCCATTCAAATTTTCCTCTCGCTTACTGCACTATATCCTGTAGTGGAGTCCGTTTTGCGTAGTTCTTCTGATTACCGACTAAATGCGCGTTTGTGTTGTAGACTATTTTCGCGGACCCACTGTCGACAAAATCAGGCCGGCCGGTGTCCAACACTGCATTACCTTCACATCGATCGGCAGCACGAAGATCCTAATGCGGACCTTCATGTAAGTATTCGTAGTCCTGTTGTCCCGCTTGTGCTTCATCTGGTCGGGTCAGTGGCGCGCCGAGGGGGGAGGGGGTGATTTGTTGACCTAAAACCCCCCTCGAAAGTAAAAAATGTGCCCTAAGGGTCCCCCATTTAGAGAAAAACATCATGATTGAGAATTGTCTTGCAGTACTCCCTCTTTACGTTCTATCGGAAGTATTTCGGATACAATAAAAAGCACCCCCCCCCCTTAAACCAAAGCTCGGCGCGCCACTGGGTCGGGTCATGTATTTGCTATTTGCGATTCTGTTTTTCCTTTTGTGTCTGTCGCTCTTGTAAAATTGTGCTCTTACGCTGTCTTTTGAGTGCTGTAGATCGACCACTTTCTTCAGTACGAGTATAGTTTTGGACAGTCTAGCCTCCTCATTTTACTAGCTTGGTTTGTGGTCTTATAGGATCAATGGAATAACTGACGGAACTGAGGGCACCGTTACCAAGGCCGCTCTCACTCCCATGGGCCCCAGCATGGACCTCATCCCTAAGCGGTCGAAGCTTGCATCGAACGATGTGTGGAAAGTGGCATGTCGCGTTCCGAAGGAGGCAACGGTACGACATGGTGCCTTTCGGCATTGGTTGTACTGTAGTAGTCTGTAAATGTCGTCTTGTTCTGGTTTGCAGATCAAGAAGAAGAAGAACATCTCACAGGACGCTTTCGGCTCCAAGCTGGGTCGCATTCACATGGACACGCAGGACTTCTCTAAGCTGGCTACCAGGAAGATGAAGGGTCTCAAAAAGGACCGAAAAGAGGATGCCGACGAGTCTGCAGAGGAGGAGGACGACGATGACTCTGGGGACGATGTGATGGATACTCTGGAAGAAGCAAATCCTGTTGGTGAAGCTTATGACGACATTGGAGGGGATCTCGACTGAATTTCGAACTCTTGTTTGTCAGTCATTAATTTGCGGGACTATATTAAATGGGGAACATTTTGCCGGAATACCGAATGGTTACGATCCCCATTTTACCTTGCTACGTTTATACGTACTGGTGGGAAACTGGCTTATCACTCTATTTTTTAGGGAATTCAGCCGAAACATAAGTAATAAATATACAAATATTTTTACAAGGCTTAGACATCAACGGCTGAAAGAGCCTCGATATATGTCGGCGGTAAAGAGGAAATGCTCCGCATTGAGCTTCTCCTCGAGGACGAACCGATCAACGGTCTTTGTGTGTGTGGATAGTTCGGTGGTCGTGCAACACTCAGCGACGAGTACCTCGGCGGAAGGTTTTCATCCGGGCATTCGCTCTCCCTTATGACTGTTAAGTAGGCAGGCGGGAAACGCTCCGCAAGGACAATCGAAACATCGTCACTGATGGTGCTTTCTCTTCTCGCTCCGTTGCGGTCGTCCTCGTTAACGTCGAGAGGAACGGGTGGCATTCCCGGCACTTGGCATGGCGGTTGTTGAAGCATCAGGACGGCGGCACCCATCGTGGCCTGCGGTCTCGGTTCGGCAACGCCGGATGCAGTCCTTTCCACTCGGCGTTCCGTGCGCAGTTTCGCTCGGTGTGCCTTTTCCCGCCGCAGCTGGCGGGCCTTCATGTAGGGGCGAATCAGGATCAGCTGGATGACCACGACGGTGGGGAATTCCACAAACACAGTCCAGAGCAGCAACCAGCCTGCATTCTGGACGCCGGGCTCGACGGGCTCCCGAGCGGAGGCGAAGGAAAACGTACCACATATGCTGAACAGCAGTGCGCCCATGGAAATCAGCTGCGAGGAATGCAGGGCGGTGAGCAACCGGTGGTCCTCCGACGGGGGACGGCCAGCGGGCGAGATACGGCCACCGCAGCAGCTGCAGAAGACACAGCAACAGCAGAGTGTGGCAAGGCCGGAAAGGGCCAGAAGGAGCATACCAACTGCTAAGGCTACCGATGGATCTGCAATTGGCAAAGATACCAATCAATAGAATTCCAATCAACTGGCGCTATTGAGCAGTCAGCTTGGTCAAAAGAGACCGGAGCTGATTGGTTGCAAACATAGGAGACCACAAGACTGCACGTGCTTGATTGCCTGAGAATCGGGTGATTGATTACTTGATTGAAGCATTTCAGGGTTTTTGGTCCGTCGGAACTAATTTACTGAGGGGTCTAAGAATCAGCACCAATTGATCGGAATTTTACAGCATCGGGTAATAATTATGCTATGCACATGTCATGCGGGTTCTTAGGCATGAGGACTGATAATGACCCATTTGACGTTTTCTCAACAACCTCCGACCTTAACTTTTTTGAAAAAAGTTGTACATGTCAATCGGCCTTATTTTGCGTTCTCGTTCTGAAAAATTGTACTTTGTTGCACGTGTCATGTCATCAAATACTGTAGACCAGCTGATTCAGCAGAAAACGTCTGTCTTTTTGACGGTTGGTACTGTATTCCCCCGATCTCAAGGGACAGTTAAGCCCCACCCCCTCAAGTCATCGGTTGACTGTTCAATCGGATTCACTATGTCGTGATTGGTTGAAATTTAAGCGCAACTTGACAACGATTGATTGATTGATTACGCGGGATTTCTTGACGGACGCATTGAATCAGTTGATTGATTGATTGTAGGTAAACAATAGCAAACGGTGATGAACAGATAAAATCCGGGGTGGATCAAATTAACTGGTAGGGCAAAAAAGTGTCCCTTGAGATCGGGGGAATACGGTACTGTACTGCCGCGTTAGCTTCGCGCAGTAGAAGTAGACCCACGGTAAACTTAGACCTATGGATCCGCGCATGAGCTTACGTACACTACGGGCTAGGATAACGAAGTAATGCTCTTGCAGTGCACGAAGCTAACGCGGCAGTACAGTATATATACCTTCTGCCGATGCTAGCATGACGGATAGCATGGTAATCCCGGCTATGAAATGGACCAATCCAATTGGTAGTAGAATGCAGCACACGGTGGTCGGATCCGCTACTACATTCACAGTCCGCTGTTCAGGCGCTGGTGCGGGAGGCCATCCATCTGATAGTTGAAGTTGAAATCGTCGCTCTGTTACTCGTCGGGCAGTGTGTAACTGCAGGGCACGAATCATGGTGCCGAGAAGTGCTGGGTTTCAGTTTGACGACCAGTTTGTACTTCTCGACAGAATATATCAATGTAAGGAGGAATACTGCAAAAAGTCCACATGAGATCCCTCTTCAGCAAAGATCTGGAATAGGAAGGGAATGGGTACTATTAGTGATGTGGAATAGGAAGGGAATAGGTACTATTAGTGATGTGGAATAGGAAGGGAATAGGTACTATTAGTGATATGGAATAGGAAGGGAATAGGTACTATTAGTGATATGGAATAGGAAGGGAATGGGTACTACTAGTGATATGGAATAGGAAGGGAATAGGTACTATTAGTGATGTGGAATAGGAAGGGAATGGGTACTAGTTGTTATGTGGAATAGGAAGGGAATGGGTATTAGTATTACTCCACAACCACATGAGCACATGAAATCGATCGATATGTCAGATTGTCAGGCAGTCTTTTGACAATCACATCAGAAAAGCACATGTGTCCGTCGGCCTAATATCCCGAAGCAGCGATGCTACCACGGCGTACTACTCTTCAAGTATAACGACTGAGACACTGAAGGAATCAGGAATGTTGATGTATCCGTTGAATTTAAATGTTGCAGGCCGCTGGGCGCTGGTCAATGCTCCTGGCTGACGGCAGTGCCACCTAGCGGGAATCTAGCACTACCTGGCGGGCATGTAGCGCGAAGACATTCGCTACAATACGATGCAGTGGAACTTTAAATCAAGTTTTCCTATTCATTTTTTTTCAAATTGTGCGCCATCTTGGGCTGGGCTGCCTCTTATAGATCAGTCTCCGAATTTTGACTGAAGTGTGTATTGACTCCTATTACTACGATTCGGATTCGGATTAGTGAGGATGACCGTCAACGATGGACTGGGACCATACCCTGAACTTGCGGATTCTTCGACATCTCGAAGGACCAACAGTTTGTACCGTATACTCGCGATCTCAAGGGACAGTTAAGCCCCGCCTCCGTCTGTGTGGCCCTGCACTCGATTGAACGTTCAATCTGATTCACTCTTCTCTGATTGGCTCATTTCGTGCAGCTTACTCATTGTGCTCGATTGATTGATTGTACAGTTGTGCTTTTCCGTATATTTCTCCCTACGGTGGAAATTTGCTGAACGGCGTTGAATCTGAACGGCTTTGAATAGGCACGGCCCGGGTTGGTTAAAATTTACGGGTACGGCAGAAAAGTGTCCCTTGAGATTGCGAGCATACGGTACTTTGTTACAGTAGACTGCTACGCTTGCGCTGGCCGTTTGTCGCCGTTTTGTGGTTCCATTCGAGGAGTATTCCCGATAAGAGAACCCATTTTGACGAATATACTATTCTATTCTATTCGCATCTGTTGTAGATGAGCTGCGCAACTTTTGATCCGTTTCCCTTCTCTGATGTCTACATACGGGTGGTCCTCCCTTGGATGATAGAGTGTACGGTGCAGTAACGTTGAACTTCGAAAACGCGCGATTGGGGCCATCCATTTTATTATCACGATGAATAAAATTTACATTTAAAAAAGTTCAAAATCGGTGCTCAGTGTGCATGTCGAATTAAAACACATTATTAAGCTCACTAGAAATTTCAAAGTCTCGCTGACGGTTCTTCCGCCCCGGACGGTCGTAGTCCACCTCCGAGGCCTTCAGGGTGCTCCACGGGCGGCTCAATCGGCACCACTTCCTTCATCTGCGAGCGGTATTTGTGCACGATATCGTAGACCGCCGCCGGGTCCGCTTTGGCAGGGATCTTCCCCGGCGCCACGCTCCGTCCACTCCGCTTATCCATGGTCCCTGATCCGTCGTTGACGAAGGCGGTATTGGAATACCCGCTCATCTCCCAGGAGTCGTCATTCTCGTAGTACGGCACATACGCCGCGGCGTGGGACCGCACCGTGGCCGTGGAGCAGCTCGGCGGGTACTCTATCGAGTAGAGCATCCCGTTGGAGCTGGCTGAGCTCGCAGCACCACCGGCGCCCCCTCCGATGCCGTAGGGCGAGACCTTCGGCGGGACCGGCGGTGCGGCCTGCGACCGTGTCCTCACACAAATCATCCAAATGAGCAAAATCAGCAGGATTATAAAGAGCTCCGCTCCGGCGATCCCGCCGGCAATGTAGGCCGTGTCGCTCTTCGACTGGCAGCGTTCGCCGTAGAACGACGACACACACTCGCAGTAAGGGTTCCCGCGGGCGTCCTTGGTGCATCGACCCTGGTTGAAGCAGTAGCCCGAACACATGTCCTCGCACACCTCCATCCCGTCGCCCTTAAATCCCAGCTTGCAGATACACTTGAAGCCGTCGCCGTTTTTGAAGCAGCGCGCGTCCGCGTGGCAAGTCACCTCACCGCTGATGCACTTGTTGGTGGAGACGCACTTCTCGAGGCTGTCCGCGCCGTACCGGACTGTCGTCGTGTCGTCCGGACACTGCAGGCAGCTGGGCTGCTGCGGCTGCGGTTGGTAGAACCCGAACGGGCAGATGATGCACACACTGGAGCCCTGATCGAAGAAGGATCCCGGCCCGCAAAGGGGCACGGAGCAATCGGATAAGGCCGAACTGCCGTTGGCGCGGGTGGAGAAGTTCCGCGGGCACTGGAAGCAGGACGGTCCGTTGCCGTGCGGCCGGTAGGTGCCGATGGGGCAGGGGCGGCATTTTTGGGTGTCCGCGTCGAGGTCTTCACCGTCTCCGCAGTCCAACAGACAGCTGGCTGCGGTGGTGGAGGTTTCGTTGGTGGTGGTGTAATGCGGCGCGCAGTGGTTGCATTCGAACTGCCCGGGCAGCTGCTGGTAGGAGCCGAAGCCGCAGGGTAAGCACTGGTTGACGGTGAGGTTAAAGTAGTGACCGGAGGAGCAGGTTTCTTTACAGTCAGACTGGGCGGTGGATCCGGTGGTGAGGGTTGTGGCACGGCGTTTTCCGAAGGCCGGACAGATTTTGCAGACGATGCGACCGAGCTCGTCCTGGTAGTATCCTGCAATACGGACCGAAAATGGGGTGTCAAATTTTGGCTTCTCAATCCGGCAAAAGCGGGGGCATTAAAGAAGAGAAAACTACACCCGGAGCGAGACACGTACAGTCAGACAGAAAAGCAGACACACCGCCAGAGGACCACACGGACCCACAAGTTGACGGGCAGACAACATACACGATATATACACCAAATGTACACAACACTAACAAACAAGGCAAACACACGAACAGATCAGCACACCGAGAGATGGACACGGGCGACACACAAACAGACCAACAGGAAGATCAGACAAAGACACAAACCAAAGACACAAACCAATCAACAGTCAGTCAGACAGGCAGATACAAACATCGGAACAGGAAAATCAGACAAAGACACAAACCAAAGACACAAACCAATCAACAGTCAGTCAGGCAGGCAGATACAAACATCGGAACAGGGAAATCAGACAAAGAGACAAACCAAAGACACAAACCGATCAACAGTCAGTCAGACAGGCAGATACAAACATCGGAACAGGGAAATCAGGCAGGCAGGCTGACAGGCAGACCTCCCAAGCACACAAATACATCGTAGGCCAACAGAAAAACACAAAGACAGTCCAAACAATCAATCAAACCAAAAGAAGTCAACCGGTCGGACTTCATTAGCTCGGTCTGGTTAATAATAATATCCCATGGTAATCCATACCTTGCGGACAACGCTGACAACTCGCTCCACTCTGAAACGTTCCCGCAGCACACGTCACACATTTCGTACCCCTCAGCACCGTTCCGGTCGTACACAGGAGCGTTTCAGCAATCTCGACATTCCTCGGTAGCGGCACCGCATTCGGTAACTGGCTCTGAAAATCCATCCCCCCGTTCAAGAAGGCGAAATTATCCATGACCGCCCGGACCGTGTTGGTTTCCCTCGAGGCGGAATTCCTTATCGGATCACTGACGGCTGGAAATGTCAAATTCAGCATCACCCCCGTCAGTTCAGAAGCCTGTCGCTTAGACCGGCGACCGGAGCTGAAATCTGAGCATTCACTGAAAACGTTGAGACCAGGACAGTTTGTAGCCAGACAAGTCGGCCAGTCTAATTGTAGTTCCAGTAGTTTTCGTTGCAGTCCCATCTGCAGGAACTGCCGTGTCTGATCGTTGCACTGGACATTCGGGTAAGCTACCGACACCGTAAACATCCGCTGTGGGTTGGACGTAGGCGTGCAGGCGGGTAAACGCAGCAGGGTGGAGTTGAACGACGGGTGCCATTTTGAGTCGGCTTCGCAAGTGAAGATGCGCGATGTCGGTTCGGAAAAGTCGTACGAGGGTAGACAGGATGCGGTGCACCTGCGATAGTGGTTGTCCGGACCGTAGTCGGAGCAATCGACGGTACCGCTGGTTGGAGGGCTCAGGTCGGGACAAGGGTGACGGTGCACATAGACGGCTAAATGGCATTGTTGGAGGGTGGTGTCGATGGTACTGTTGTCGAAGCGGAGGAACGAGACTGGGTGGCGTCCAGGAGGCAGAAATCGACCGCTTTGCATGTTGGTGATCAGGGTGTCAGCCGTGGTTCCAATGTTGGAATATGCCGGACGGTTCCAGGTAACATTTGCGAAACCTAAACCAAATTGAAAAGGCGTCAGACATATTTCTTTTGCCAACCACAATTTGTCGGTTCCTCCGTCTGTCTGTCTGTCTGTCTGTCTGTCAGTCAGTCTGTCTGTCTGTCAGTCAGTCAGTCTGTCTGTTTGTCTGTCTATCAGCCTGTCTATCTCTGTCTGAGAGTCCAACTAAATCTGTAGTCTAACCTTTGGCTGACATGGCATCCTTCGATGCTGAGCAAGATAACGGTCCCGTCAACGGCCTCTTCACTCGCAATTCCGGTCGCGCACAACGTGACGGTCTTGCAAATTCCGTCTTCTCGTTCAGAACTACCACATCCACCAAACGGTACATGAGATCCTCTTCAATTGAATTTCCACAGTTCTGCAGCTGGGGGATCTCCTTTAGGAAGTCCAGTGCTCGACTCCACACCCGGCACTGACTAACTTGTCCCTCCATCCCGCTGCCCATGATCACCTGACTGCTGGCGTTGAGCTTGTGATCCAGTCCCACTCCAGCTACAATCGAGCCATACGGAGGAATGGTTAAAGTAGCGCCGTAGTTGAGACCACCGTCAACTCGGATCGAATCCACCGTCACCAGCCAGGAACCGTCCGACGAAGCCCAGGCTACAACGACGTGATGCCAGTTTCCGTCACTGATCTGGAAACTCGACTGGAAGGGGATGAAAACTCTCGGCAAGCTCGAGAACAGGGACAAACTGGCACCGCTTTCCGTCAGCTGAATCAGCAGTCGCTTAGAAGCATCGAATCCGGAATCCAATTTGTCGCTGCCCACGACCTGCAGGAAGATGCCGGTGTCACCGGGAACTGCGTATTTCACCCACACCCCGACGGTGAAGCCGGTCGTGTTCAACGAGAACGGGACGATGCTGACGGCGCCGGATGATTTTTCGTGGTCATAAAACCGGAAATCAAAATCAGTGTCGACGGTTTTCCGGCAGTCTTCGCCAGTGAAATTCAACCGACACTGGCATGCCGATCCGCGCCTCGTGTTGACGCATTTGGAGTCACTTGGACATGTCTGCGGCTGGCAGCTGTTCTCGTTTGTCTCACAAGTTTCGCCTGAGAAAAAAGGCCAACTATTGGATCAACCTTGATGACCATTTTCGATTGATCCAGCGGACCCAATAAGCAACAACAAAGAAACAGGATGATACAGACAGGTAGCTAGTCAGAGCGACGGCTGGGAATAGAGTCGGGGAATGCGACATTTGAGGAGTAGCAATTCAATCAAACAGTAAGAGAAATAGACAGGCAGGCAGGCAGACAAACAAACATACAGATACACAGCCTGAGAGTTAGGCAGACAGACAAACAGACAAACAGACAGATAGACAAACAGACAGACAGACAGACAGACAGACAGACAGACAGCAAGAAGCTGAGATGCCTCTACCTAAAAAGCCTCTCGCGCAAGAGCATTTGAATCCGATGGTGTAGTCTTCACATGTTGCACCATTATGACACATCCCGCTGCTGCAGGAATCCACCTCATACGCGCATCCCGGCCCAAAGAAATCCTTACTGCACTGACAAAGACCCGTGGCGGTGCTACTGACGTTAGTACATGTGCCGCTATTCAAGCAGGGATTCCCAAAGCACCTGTCAATAACAAACAAACAAAGTCCGGCAATTGTAAATGACAGCCGCCAATCTACGGCCGCTACAAGGGGCAAGGGGCATGGCACGACATACGGGTCAGTGGAGCGGCTGCACCGTCGACCGTAGAATGATGGCGGACACTTGCAGTAAAAAGTGGTGCGGTTCCCACCGCCGACGTCGAAACACATGCCGTCGTTCTCACACGGATTCGGAGTGCAGGCAGTCTTGCGCTTCTCGCACTGCGTGCCTGCAATAAGACAACCGGCAACCTTGAGACAAGTGACCGCAAACGCAAGCTGCCGTTAACGGAAAATCAACCAGCGTAAAATTATCTGTACACTATAGATACACACACTACAGATACTGTACATGTATTACAATCCTGTAAAAGGGAAAATTTCTTGTGTTCGCAATATCAACTGGATAAACTTACCGAACCACCCGGCCGGGCAACTGCAGTTGAAACCTTCCACAGTTTCCCGGCAGGTACCGCCATTGAAGCACTGGTTCCTTAAGCAGCCATTTTGAACCCGGTCACATGTCCGACCGCCGAAACCCGGTAAACACCCACACGTGAAGTTGTTGATTAGGTCAGTACAGTGATCAGTGTGATTGATGTGACACGGAAAAGGGTCACAATCATCCAGGTTTATTTCACAATGGGTTCCGTTCGTTCCCGGAGGACAGTTGCATCTGCAAGTAAAGAAGACGAACTGATGAAGGCAGATACACAGCATCCATTGAAATCAGTTTTCAAAAAGGTGATTCTGTTCTTTTTTTATATCGCTAAATACTGTCTGGCTAATACCCAATTGCTGTATCTGTTTTTTTATCTTTCAGTCTTTCTGTCTGTCTGTCTATTTGTCTGTTTGTCTGTCTATATGTCTGTCTGTCTGTCTGTCTGTCTGTCTGTCTGTCTGTCTGCCTGTTTTTCTGACTGTCTCTCTGTCAGTCTGTCTGTCCATGCGTTTGGTTTCACCATTTGTCTGTCTGTCTGTCTGTATGTCTGCCTGCCAGCCCGTTTTTGCGTGGGGTTTGTCAGCTATGTCTGCCTGCCTGCATGGTCAGTTTGTGTGTCTATTTTTGTCAAGGCAATTGGTCTAACCTGAAGTTATTTACATCCGCGACGCATGTCCCACCGTTGGCGCAGGGCGACCCTGCACAATGGTCCACCTTATGCTGGCACAATGAGCCGGTGTAGGCAGCCGGGCAATCGCACTCGAACGCCTCGGCAGTGCTTCTGCATGTGCCGTTGTTCTGACACGGATGAACGCCGGCGCAGTTGTCCACCGTGACCGAGCAGTCCACACCTAATCAACGAGCGAGAGAACCTGTTAATTATTTCCCCTAATTACCTAATTCGAGCATCTCTATCAGCTCCGTTACCCATCCATCCGGGATCGCACACGCATCGCCCAACCGGCGGCGTGGTAACGTCACTGCTGAGGTCTTCGTAGCAGAAACCGTTGTGGCACTTGGTCGGCCCACATAAATCCTGCTTGTCCTCACAGTAAGTGCCGGAAAATGGCGCCGCGCAGTCACAGTGAAAATCATGCACGAGATCTGAAATCATACCGCGTGAAAAAACCAGTCACGTTTTTCGATGTCGTGCCAGACAGAAGACAAAATAGTTCCAGGCATTACCGGTGCAAGTGCCACCGTTTGCGCACGGGGAATCACTGCAGTCGTCGATGTTATTTTCACAAAACGTTCCGTTGAAACCTAAACAACAGCCAGGGCACATTAGCGCAATCCAGATTTACGTCGACCTAACACGGAATAAAGCGAGATATTTTACCAGGAGCACAGCGGCAATGGAAGCGGTCCATCTGCAAGCGCTGACAGCTACCGCCGTTCATGCAGACACCAGCAGCACAAGGGTCGACTGTTTCGTTGCAGAATGCTCCGGCAAAGCCCTTTCGACACAGACATTTGTACGGCTCAGTTCCGATAGTGTTCTGACACATCCCTCGATTAGGACAACTAATGGAAGCGCAATCCTTCGGGTCAATTTCACACTGCAGACCAGAATACCCAGCTGGACAGCTGCCTGAAAACGGAGACAAACCGCTTGATTACTGATACTGATTCAGACTGTAACGTTATAAAATTTTGTCTGTCTGTCTGTCTGTCTGTCTGTCTGTCTGCCTGCCTGTCTGTCTGCTTGCCTGCCTGTCTGTTTGTCTATCTTTATATCTGGCTTTTTATCAATCTAGCTGTCTGTCTGTCAATGATGATGTGTCTGTTCTGTACTTACATTTGAAAGACCCTCGAACATTCGAACAAAATCCTCCATTGAAGCATGGCTGACTAACGCACAAGTCTTCCATGTCCTGGCACAGCGCTCCAACAAATCCTGGCAGACACCGACAGATTGCCCTGTGATTGGCCACCTCACATCGTCCTCCATTCAGACAGAACTCGGTCGGGCAAGTCACCTCATCACAAGTTGTCGAATTCCTGCCCGGCGTGAATGTCGTCATCCGGCACTCCTCACAACCCTTTGCGGCCGGCATCAGGCTGATATAGTTCAATGGGCAACTGGTGCAGGGTGCCAATCCTGTCAAGGAGTATTCGCCCGGAACACACTGCGGCCGGCATTTCTCCACACTCCGCGCCGCGGCCGTAACCGTGAACGTCCCGGGCGGACACGGTGTACAGGACTTGGCTCCCCCGACGCCGACGGAACTGCTGTAGGTATCCTTCGGACAGGACAGACAGGGAAGCACTCCGTTCGGTGAATAGGTCCCCAGACCGCAGGTCGGAAGACATGAATCGACGGATTTTGACCCGGGCAACGGCGTGAAAAATCCCACTGGACAGTTGAGGCAAGTCGTCTGTCCTTGGCCGTCCTGATAGGTCCCTTGCGGACACTTCACACAGGCACTGCTGTCCGGTGCGTATGTTCCGTGCGGGCATTCCAGACACACCATTCGTGCGGCATTCTTAATGAGCACCTGTCCAGGCAGACAAGTGAACCCTCGTGTGCTGTTCGACTCGATGGCTTCGATGTTGGGACAGGTGCCGGTGGCGTCGCGCAGTTTCGCCAGGTTCGACATCTGCGGATCGGTCGGCGGACTGGAGAAGTCGAAGAGGGTGTCGATGGTTAAACCGCACAGGTCGAAGAGACTTTTGGAAAAGCGACTGGGCGTGACACGGAAACGGAACGTGGCCTCCAGGGCGAGGTTAGAGGCGTTGGATTGGAGGACGGTGGCGTTGAGG
>LRSR01004330.1:0-12107 GCA_001579985.1 Hypsibius dujardini
ATATTTTGTAAGGCCGAAATCGCACTACTGATTCTTGAGCTCCAGAACAACTCCATCAAATCTCAGTATAAAGAGAACGTGTATATTACTCAATATGAGTATAGTACGACTACATGAATCACCACAACCAATTACGACAGGTTACACGTACTAACATCGAAGACAGTCAGTCCTCACGAGAGCAAGTAAGTGCATCGAAGACAGTCAGTCTTCACGAGAGCTGGGCCGCTAATTAAGCGGAGGACTTTAACCCGCCACGCTTAGCGGGATTAGGGTTAGCGGTCATGTTCGTCAGCGTAGCGGTGATTCCAATTAGCGGACGTAGCGGCAATGAAATTAACGGTGCGGATTTAGCGGTCTGGTTGCGTTAAGAAGTAATAATTCAAATAACAGTACGCGTCACATGTGAGACTGCTCAGCTTCGCAATAGCTCAGCCATGTGACACGTCCAACTGGAGTTCCGTAGTTCCGCTGGTTGATTGGTTGATTGTCCAAGTATCACCCCTGCCCCGCCCCTTTCGTCCATTTCCGGGACCCTCCGTTAGATTAAGTTCTGTGGCTTACTGTAGACGGGTCTTTGTGTGTTTCAACCGGTCCCGGGACTTGTTTCGGCCTAGAGAAGCATCGAAATGTTTGCGCAGGTATTAGTAATAAGAGATGACTTCTTTCTTTCAAATATTCTGCTAATAATAATTATAGTATTGTAATTCTGCTGCTGTCCGCGGTAGATCGATTAGATAAGCTGCAGTGAAGCCATGCAATCGCGTTGGAAGGGAGCGTGTGTGTCTTTTACAATAGAGGCTGAGGGACATCTTCCAGACACGTTCTTCATCTAGGAGAATAAAAATCAAATAAGTAAATGATCCGTCTGAGATAGACGGCTGGAATTACAACATGGGCCGATCGATCCTTGAGACGGCCAGAAGGGTTGATGACAGTCAGTCAAAGTTGGGTTGGTTCGTCCGAATAGTGAACGATACGACTGGGCGATTTATCCGAGGGGTGGATGGCCAGGCCAGATAGTGGTCGATGAGTGCGAACGGTCGACAATCTGTTCGGTGGGTGGATGATCCGTACGTTCGGAAAGCGAACTCTCCCACCGGGAGGTTGACGGTCAGTCTATAAAGTTGATGGGTTGTTGGGGAAATGGACGCTCTATCCGGAAGGTTGACGGTCAGTCCGGAAAGGTTGACGGTCAGTCCGGAAGGATGACGGTCAGTCCGGAAGGTTGACGGGCAGTCCGGAAGGTTGACGGGCAGTCCGAACGGTTGACGGTCAGTCCGGAAGGTCGACGGTCAGTCCGAACGGTTGACGGTCAGTCCGGAAGGTCGACGGTCAGTCCGGAAAGGTTGACGGTCAGTTCGGAAGGTCGACGGTCAGTCCGAACGGTTGACGGTCAGTCCGGAAGGTCGACGGTCAGTCCGGAAAGTTGACGGTCAGTCCGGAAGGTCGACGGTCAGTCCGGAAAGTTGACGGTCAGTCTGGAAAGGTCTGAGATGTGACCACCACCAGCGTTCCGGATCAACCGTCTTTTTTTTCGACTCACGGTCATTCAATAAGACGGATCATGCACAATTTAGATTAACTTTTCTGTCGGACCGTCAACCGTCAGTAATCTCGCCCTCTCCTACAAAATCCGATTGCCAACCGGCTGACCGCCTCTAAACATCGTTCAACCCTGTTGTAGCTTCAGTCGCGTGTTCCACACAGACACAGTGTGATACGGCTCACCATTGTTTAAGCGTCCGTCAAAAGACGAAGGTTTTAAGGACGCCCTTAGAAATATTTCCGGTCCCATAAAAAGCCGTTTCATTCCACTTCTGTAGGTCCTAAATGAATCGAAAAACCAGCACGGAATTGCCTCATTATTCAACGGATACACCCTGTCTCGAATGTTCCTAAACAGAACCTTCCGCAGCGATCTCTCCGATATCTTCATCGACAGTTCAGGGAATCGTCGTGTGGAATTGGTTGTATCATATTTCGACCCTGACGTCGTTGGGAATCCACGCGTGGTAATCACATACTTTTCGCAAGTCTGTGTCTGTGTCTGTGTCTGTGTCTGTGTCTGTGTCTGTGTCTGTGTCTGTGTCTGTGCCTGTGTCTGCGTCTGTGTCTGTGTCTGTGTCTGTGTCTGTGTCTGTGTCTGTGTCTGGTAAACTCAATTATACAGTACTCGTACTTTCACTTTAGACAAAATTCACTTTAACTTTAACTTTAATTTCACTTATTCTTTAATTTAATTTCACAATTGTTTCATTTACTTTAATTGTACTTCAACTTTAGACAGATTTCACTTCACAATTTCATTTTAGACAAATCCGGGAACACGGGCTCTGGTGGAACTTGGATCCCGAAAGCCTGAAACGAACTACACATCAAGAAGTGTGACGACACAACTGTACAACTGGATCAACAAACAAACTTTTCGGCATACCGACATTCTGTCCTCCCGACATTCTGTCCTCCCGACATTCTGTCCCTCGACATTCTGTCCTCCCGACATTCTGTCCCTTTAACGTTTCTCGCCCTACTCTCTGTCCCCAGACATTCTGTCCTCGCGACATTGTGTCCTCGCAACATTCTGTCCCCGGACATTGTGTCCTCACGACATTACGTACCAGCAGTATTTTTCATGTTTAACTTTATCATAGAGGCAGAAAAGTCCGTTAAGGATAGTGTCTGAAAGACATAATGTCCCAAGGAAATAACGTCCGACCGACGAGACACGATGTCTGAAAGACACAATGTCTAGGGACAAAATGTCTTCGCACCGAACTTTCCAGCGGAATTACCTCTTATCATCTTACGTGTTCAATTTGCGAAACATCGACGCGAATTCAAGTGCAAGAAAACCCTTCGCTACATCAACCGATAAAACCAGTAAAAGTGAAAATAATAATGGCCAAAAACATGAAGTCATGGTTTCCATCCAACCAAAAAGTGTATAACACATCAGTGAAACAAGAAAGAACCAACGAACGAAATATGTACAGAGGAAGGAACTTTTGTAACAAAATTCAAATTTGCAAAAAGAGAAAACATGCCGCCCCCCAGATCAGGTAGAATAATCAATCAAAAAACACTCAATCGACAGTGGCGCCCCCAAATCAATCGACAGTGGCGCCCCCAAACCAATCGACGGTGGCGCCCCCAAATTAATCGACGGTGGCGCCCCCAAATCAATCGACGGTGGCGCCCCCAAATTAATCGACGGTGGCGCCCCCAAATCAATCGACAGTGGCGCCCCCAAATCAATCGACGGTGGCGCCCCCAAATTAATCGACGGTGGCGCCCCCAAATCAATCGACGGTGGCGCCCCCAGCTCAATCGACGGAGGAATCGCGACCGTCAGAGGCTTTCCGGTGGTTGGCAAGCTCCTTCGAGGATTTCCGGTGACGGCGAAGGGTGCCGGACGCGGTGTAGCTGCCTGCGTCGGACATGATTCTGCCGGAATTGATGCTGCTGACGGAGGGGAAATCGGTGGGGATATCGTCCGCGTCGATTACTTCCACGTCCGAGGGGATCGGTGAGATGTCGTCGTCCGTCGTCCTGGAGCTCAACTGACCACCGGCCTGCTGCTCCAGGGCGAAGCCAAAGTTCGATTCGTTGAGCAGGGAGACGGCGGACGTCTCGAGGTTGGCGAAGGCTTCCTCGCCGAATACCGAGACATCCATCAACTCACGGTCAGTCGCTGGAAAACGATACTTCCCTTAAAATCGAACTTTCGGAAAGCTTTCATTTTTCAAATAAAAAAGTAGCATTACACTTAAGATACTGACCATTGCTGTCGTTGGTGTTTTTTCGATGACGAAAACTAAAATCCCGCGAGATTTCATTGATGGTCGGCATGTAATCAGCCAGTTCGGTCGCTTCCGTTGGGGGCTCCTGAAATAACTGCGACGCACGATCCGCAAACTGCTGCGTCGATTGGCCAAACAATTTGCGAATCAGCGGGGACGCACTGAGCAGCATACCTGAAAAACCACAGCAAATACACCAATCAATCAATCAATTGATCAATCAGCAGCATATCTTAAAACAACAACCAACACATCAATCAATCAATCAATCAATTGATCAATCAGCAGCAGGTCTTAAAACGACAACAAACACATCAATCAATCAATTGATCAATCAGCAGCATGTCTTAAAACGACAACAGACACATCAATCAATCAATCAATCAATCAGCAGCAGTGTGAGATGATGTCAATACTTACAGGCAGCATACACCAAGGCAGCGTCGTCCATTTGCCGTGCGAGCAGAAAGAGCGCCACGAAGAAGGCACACACCGTCCCGGTGAACTGCACAAATCAGGCCACAAACACAAGAGGGAGGGAATTAGAAAAAACCCCCAGCTGAGAATCAACAAACGGAAGAAGGAATTCGTCCACCGCGCATCTTATGATCTCATCGCACACCGCACATCGCACACCGCACACCGCACATCGCACATCGCACATCGCACACCGCGCAACGAAATGACAAGAAACTTCAGCCGTACCGTGAGTTTTTGTTCGCGTCGCAGGCGCGCCAGCCCCGCCGCGGAGTGGTCGATGGCAGCGATCGCAGAGTCCAAGGTCGTCCGCAGCGCCGCGACGGATTCTTCCGTCAGCACTAAAAATAACAGCGAGGACCAACACATCAAACCGCGCACTTGAAGAGGGGAACACCCACACGCGTGACACCGTGTGTGTGTGTGTATATCCGTCTCAACTCAGGATCCCCGGGTGTCGTGTCGTGTGGAGAGAGTCGGTGAACTCTTTCTCTTTCTCTTTCTTTTTGAAACGTCCTTGAGGAATTAAGGACATTTTTTGGCCGTATGTTGATTGGCTTACCGCGATGCAACAGCGGTGCGCCGTATTCCAAGCCCGCAATGGACAGGGCCAATCCGCTGAAGAGGTAGAAGAGCGGCTGGAAGTCTCCCAATGTAAAGAAACTGGAAATGAAAACGAAAATTTTAGTTTACTCAATCAATCAATCAATCAAGCGAATCAACAATGGCTGAAAGAGTCCAATCAATCAATCAAGCGAATCAGCAATGGCTGAAAGAGTCCAATCAATCAATCAAGCCAATCAACAATGGCTGAAAGAGTCCAATCAATCAATCAATCAATCAAGCGAATCAGCAATGGCTGAAAGAGTCCAATCAATCAATCAAGCGAATCAACAATGGCTGAAAGAGTCCAATCAATCAATCAAGCCAATCAGCAATGGCTGAAAGAGTCCAATCAATCAATCAAGCCAATCAACCAAAAACGACAATGGGCTAAAGCATGGAATGACGGCAGTCAATTAGAGTTACTGTTATCGAAATACGCCAGCGGAAAACTCAAAATTGTTTGCCCCAGATGAGTCAAATGTATTAAACGTGGAAAAATATGGCCATCTGAGAAAACCCCAAAAAAGCTCACCCAATCCGTCAATCAATCAATGAGTAGTATACAACCATAATCATTCAAACTCCGATCCACCAATCAATCAATCAATGAGTAGTATACAAGCATAGTTATTCAAACTCCAATCCACCAATCAATCAATCAATGACTCGTACACAAGAAGAGCCATCCATATTCCGATCCATCAATCAATCAACGACTAGTACACAAGTCATCCAAACTCCAAACGTGGCCTCGAAAGAATCCAAATATATTAATGCCTCCATTTACTAGGTTTTCGAAAAGTTGAAAACAACTCGCGGTTGTGAATGCAACGAATAATGATTAAATAACTATTTTAGAGGCGGTCCAAACATGTGTGATTGGTCAATCAACAATCAGTCGCCCTGTAACGCAGCCCAAGCAGTTGAACACGCAATCAAGAGCATTTAAGCCAATCAACCGATCAGCGCCAAAATAATCGATACTCCCGTGAAACGATTGTACAAACTGATGACCTGATTCGCGCAATGGTAAAGGCTGATCTAGGAAAAACGTGGCTTCACATCACTGATTAAAAGTGATAAGCCTCATGGACTACAGGCAAAGACCTTCCGATAACGATGATCCAAATAAAAAGTTAAATCAATCAATCAATCAATGCATGATCCGCAGTTAATCAATCATTGAATGCATGATGCCCATTTAATCAATCAATCAATCAATGCATGATCCGCAATTAATCAATCAATCAATGCATGATCACCAGTTGACCAATCAATCAATCAATGCTTTTGCACTGCGCAAACAGGAGATGCTGTCGCGTTGACAAAAAGGTATTACTGTAAGTATTTGCTTGCCTTTTTTTAAGAAAAACCAAACCCTAATGAAATTAATAAAAATCATGATTCTCCGTGATACAAATTCGAAGTTAATTGCAAATGTTAACGAAATCGAGGCTGATAACAACAAACCCTATCTAATACACACAGGTTCGGTTGCGCGAGTGATCGGTTGATTGGCTGATTAGCACACTATAAGCACTCACATGTAAACAACGGTGAAGAAAATGCTCAGGCAACCAGAAACAGCAACAGTCATCCAGTCATGTGGGAACTGAGCGGAATAATCCATTTCACTAGTGCGCGAGCCCGATATTGGGCTGTGTGTGGTCCGCGGAAGAAGTGCGCATCAAACGGCAAACGCGATCACAGGATCGCCTTCGCGAGAAAACCTCGCTGCGCCAAGAACCAAAACAACACGATAGAGAGAGAGAGAGAGAGAGAGACCGCGGAGAGAGTCAGCTGTTGTATGTATTTGTGAGTCACGCCCTCAAGCGGCATGTGATATGATGACGTCGTTTCTTAATAGGGAGAAAAGTCAGCCAGTCAGTCAGTGAGAGAGAGAGAGAGATAAGGGTAACGCAAAAAACACTGTGAATTGTTCCTGGAACAAACATGGTCCTCTGGATGACGAATGTTGCGTAAACACCTAGTCAGGCAGTGGCGTTTTTAAGGCAGGATGGACGCGACGGGATGGAGATCACGAGGAGTAGAGCGGAGCGGCCGAATTATCCGCCGCGGCGGGATCAATGTGGCGGAGCGGAGCGTTATGATATAGATATGTACTGTATTTTCTCGTTAGACAGGGACAGCGTACGAGTTGATCGGGCACGCGGCGTTTGTGCTGTGTGTACGGTGCACCCAAGCCGTGCACACGTTCCACTCCAGTGCGACTGTCCCTGTCTAACGCGAAAATACAGTACGAGGTAAAGGCCGTTAACCAGGCCGCTTTTAGAAATCGTAACTTAACCAGGCCGGCAGGCCAACAGGTGGTGCATAAGTCGTTTTTGTGAAGTGAACCCAGGGAGATGGAACCGAAGTGGCGCCTCTACCGGGCTACTTGCACACTTCTCCATTGAGATTTTTCTATTCCATTTTTTGGACTTCAATTCGAACCGTGAGGCTTAGGAGCAAACTAAAATGGGTCAGAGAATTTTTCTGAATGTTTTCAAGTCATCTGTTATGGCATGGTAGCACTGCAGCGCCGGGAATCAACGTTGAAAAAACCGGCCTGGTTAAGTTACGATTTCTAAAAGCGGCCTGGTTAACGGCCTTTACCTCGTACTCTACTCTTTTTAGATTTTGTTCAATGCTGTTCACTCAGTTCACTGTTCTTTTTCATGTTCTGTTCTGTTTTGTTCCGTTCTCGACGTGCTACTCGTTTCTCCTTCGTTCTGTCCTGTTTTACTGTTCTGATCTGTTGAGTTGAATTCTGAATTTTCTGATTAATCTGTTCTGTCCTCTCCTGTTCTGCTCTGTTATATCCTATGTCTTGTCTTGTTTTGTGCAGTTCTATTCGATTCTCATGTTCCATTTTCTGTTCCGTTTTCGGCGTTCTACTCGTTTCTCCTATGTTCTGTTCTGTTTTACTGTTTTGTTCTATTCTGAATTCTGAAGTCCTGATGAATCTGTTCTGTTCTGTTCTGCTCTGTTCTTTCCTGTTCTGTTTTGTTATGTTCTGATGGATCTGTTCTGTTCTGTTCTATTCTAAATTCTGAAGTTCTGATGGATCTCTTCTGTTCTCTTCTGTTCTCTTCTGTTCTCTTCTGTTCTCTTTTGTCCTGTTCTCTTCTGTTCTCTTCTGTTCTCTTCTGTTCTCTTTTGTCCTGTTCTCTTCTGTTCTGTTATGTTCTGCGAGAGACCTCACCGTTCTGCAGCTATAACAAAAATATTGAGTGTAAATTTGATTGCAGGCAACAATTAGAACGACGTTAAATCGTTATATACTTTGGCGGCCTTGATCTTTCCCCGCTCGTTTTAACTTCAACGACGGTTTGTTCACGCGACTACGCGTGACCTACCCCCCCCCTGCCCCCCGGCAACCTCGACAGCTTTACAACCCTCTGACAACATATGTGGGAGTTATTCGTTCGAGAATGGCGCTGACATGCAATCATAAACGTCACGCGTTTCCTGACTGTTATTGCTCAATTTTCATCACGAAAAACCAATTAACCATTACTAATTCAGGTCCTTAACGGAACGGAACGGCAGATCATAAAGTCATCCACCCCGCGAGGGTTCCCTCCTTATCGGTACTACACCTATGACCGTCTGACCTCATGATTTCACAGTGTGTGTCTGTGTGTGTACACCTCCTCGGTCATACATCTGTTACAGCGTTACACAGTTACAATTATCGAAAAAGACTCTTAACAATTCCTGACTGAACAAACTACAAGAATTCTGCAGCAGACAAAGGAATTTTCGCTGATATCGCAGGAACAGAATGTATTGGCTATGTGTCTGCTCAAATCTCAGTAGGGCAGCGATAAGAATGGCCATGCATGGCGCGATAACCGAGGGAACATGCCATCTCAGCAACAGCAACAGAACGAGCCGGAAACTTTGTATACACACACACACACACACACACACACACAGACACACACAGACACACACACACACACACACACACACAGACATACGTTGCAGAGAACCGAGCGCGGCGTGAACGACCCCTCGTAAAAGTTCTTCGCACTCACTTTCACTTGTTCACTTGCTCACTTCCGCAACCCGAAATTTAACTATTACGGCCACACATGTGATCCAGTACGTGTCACTTCATCGGCGAACTTCTTCGAACGCGAGCTCGAAATAGTTTACGCAACGTCCTCTTTCCTGATTTGATCAACGATTTTTTCTGTCCATATATTCCATTCGGCGCATTTAGAGTCCCGACCTTTTCCGGTACTTAACGCTCGAAACCGGCGTTCATCAATTTCACCGGAGGTTTTCAAGCATCTGGACAGCTTCTTGGATTTTCCAGGTATAAAACGGTACGTCGTAAACTAATTCACACGTTAATTCCAGTACAAATGAAAAGATTCATTAACACGCACCGCGACCCGTTCCGCACCGCGGCCCGTTCCGCACCGCACCGCGGGCTCAAACCGCAAACCGCCAATTTTTGAATTACTAAAATTTATCACGATTGTTTAACTTTCACAACAGAAACGTCCGATTCTTCCTCGATTACGTTGGAGGACATTTTAAGATTCTTCAAAACTAATTCGTCAAATGTATTCAGGAAGCAGAATTTCTGCGGGAAAACGTGCACTGGTAAAGGGATACACAATACTAAAAACGAATATTTTGGTTCGAAATCGGAACATCAGGCGGGTTGAAATGCTGTTCCGTTTTAAAGTCTGTACACCGCATAAAGGCGCTTTTCGATACGTAAACAAATCAGATGACTCTGTTGCGCTTGCCTTTGTAAAGTGATACACGGTACTAAAAACGAAGCACAGGAGTATTTTGGTTCGAAATCGGAACATCAGGTTCGAAATTGGAACATCAGGCGGGTTGAAATGCTGTTCCGGTTTGAAGTCTGTACACCGCATAAAGGCGCTTTTCGATACGTAAACAAATCAAATGGCTCTATTGCGCTTGCCTTTGAAAGTGATACACAGTACTAAAAACGAAGCACAGGAGTATTTTGGTTCGAAATCGGAACATCAGGTTCGAAATCGGAACATCAGGCGGGTTGAAATGCTGTTCCGGTTTAAAGTCTGTACACCGCATAAAGGCGCTTTTCGATACGTAAACAAATCAGATGACTATTGCGCTTGCCTTTGTAAAGTGATACACGGTACTAAAAACGAAGCACAGGAGTATTTTGGTTCGAAATCGGAACATCAGGTTCGAAATCGGAACATCAGGCGGGTTGAAATGCTGTTCCGGTTTAATGTCTGTACACCGCATAAAGGCGCTTTTCGATACGTAAACAAATCAGATTGCGCTTGCCTCTGTGAGATAGTGGAGAATTGATTGATTGATTGATTGATTGCAATGCTTATTTATCGTATCGGAAAAGCGGCAAGTGCGGTTTGCGGCGAATTTGAGAAGTTAAACCGCAACCGCGAAGATGGAAACCGCGGCCCGTACCGCACCGCTGCGCGGGCTGCGGCGGTGCGGTGCGGTTTGCAGGGCTTTACTAGTTCAAATTTAAGGAGAATATTCATTTTTTATGTGTACGGAAAAGAACTTTTCGTACATCAGATGTGTAACAGGGAGAGATGGCAAGAACTATAAAACCCTCACTTGTTTTAGCCAACCAAAAATGGTTGACTAAAATAAAGCACAAATTAGTTGATCAACTTTGCTTTGCCATTTCTACTCAAAAACTTATTATCCTCACCGAAACATTTCATTTCCGTGCAGATTTTACAGTTCTCCTTTTTTTTCAGTTTGGAACGTTCAATCGCAGAGGAATAATTTGATATTTCTATTTCATCCACCAAAAATGGCCAAGAAGTGGATGAAAATGTTCGCCAGCCTCGGCGGCTCGACCGACCCACCGTCTCGTTCCGGCTCCATCCCGTCATCATCGAGCACTTCCTTTTCCGAGCTTCCGTCTCCAGTCAGACCGTCCACCAGTCAACCAATCCTCACTCCGTCCAGCCGTGCCACTTCATCATCCAATAACGCCCATACCCGGCGTCGAGACGCTCAACTGGCCTACCTTTCATCCCTCCCCGCGACGACCGACAGTCCGTCCAGTCCGTCCAGCTCTCTTCCAAATCATTCCACCAACAACGAGACTATTCCTTATTCCGCACCGGCGTCGCTTCGGCCAATGTCGACGGACTCTTCGTCATCAGCCACCGATGACACCGAGCCCTCGTCTTCCTATGCGTCCTTCACGTTCGATTTGATGCCCCACAGTAGTCACAATCGACGACAGGTAGGAAAAGCTTAACTAAACTAAACAACTAAACTCAAAACTAACTCAAAACTTTTAAAGAATAAGTTTTTTCGTTATAAGCTTTTTAGTTTCTAAAAAAACCTTTGTTTCTCTTACTGCAGTAGAACACCTTGAACGAATATGAACAGCGTCTGTCCGTTCTGTCCGTTCTGTCCGTTCCGTAGCTTTTGTCCGTTCTGTCCGTTCCGTAGGTTCTATCCGTTCTGTCTGTTCTCTTCGTTCTCTTCGTTCTCTTTTTTCTGTCCGTTCCGTACGTTCTGTTCCTTTCGTTCGTTCCGTCTCTTCTGTCTGTTCCGTTTGTTCTATCTGTTCTGTCTCCTTCGTCCGTTCCGTCCGTGCTGTCTGTTCTGTCCGTTCTCTTTGTTCTCTTTGTTCTCTTTGTTCTGTCCGTTCCGTCCGTTCTGTTCGTTCTGCATGTTCTGTTCGTTCTGTCCGTTCTGTCCGTTCTGTCTGTTCCGTAGCTTCTGTCGGTTCAATTATAATAGACTAATCAAAAAATGTTTTGGAATCCTTTGGACAGAGTGAAATTTCCGTGCAGACGGACGGGGAGCTCCACCAAGGCCTGTCACCGGCGGAAGTGGACTACCTGCGGGAGGAGTGTCAGCGTGCCGTGACGGACGCGGAGGACGCGATGAAGTGTATCATCTGTCTGCAGAAAGCGCGGGACACGCTCTTCTCGCCGTGTCATCATCTGGTGGTGTGCGAGGGTTGTTCCCGGCTCCTGCCGCTGCATGCCGGCATTTCAGGGAGCTATCGCAGCTGTCCGCTGTGCCGGAAGTCCATCACGAAGGTTACCAAAGTGTTCCTGTCTTGATCCCTTACCGAACACGCTAAACAATCAATCCCGCCGTGGAAAGCATCGTCTGGTCGGACCTTCTTCCGTTCCCCATTTTGTTCTGTGATGCGAGATAATCACTGTTTATATTTTAATCCCCTTCCGCTTTCGAGGTATAGCC